>CACVCL010028999.1:0-84077 GCA_902729485.2 Mus minutoides | reverse complement strand
TCCTCCTCCTCCTCCTCCTCCTCCTCCTCCTCCAGACAGGGTTTCTCTGAGTTCCAGGGTTTCTAGCTGTCCTGGAACTCAGTCTGTAGAACAGGTTGGCCTCAAACTCAGAAATCCGCCTGCCTCTGCCTCCCAAGTGCTGGGATTAAAGGCGTGCACCACCACTGGCCAGCTGATGGGTTCTTCTTGCCTGGAGCTCTTCTGGAGGAAGACTCCTATTTCCAAGATGGGGAAACTGAGGGACCAGGACCTGTAGGAAACAAGAGATGCTAAATGCAAGACTTGGGCAGGAGTTTAAACCCAGGCTCCCCGAGCCCTTCAGAGGATGGGAAGGCTCCCTTAAGTTTACATCCTATGGCCCTTAAATATATCACAAACCATTGTCACCTCTAAGACATTTTTTTTTCTCTTCAAGTTCCCAGCTTTCCCCAATAGGAATGCATCCTGTAAATTATAGGGCTGTAGTAGGGCTGCCTTCATTCTGGGGCCTGGAATTTGTAGTCCTGGGGGCAGCTGCCTCGTGCTTTGCAAGAAGCCTATCACTGTTCCTAGACACTGCCATAAGGCCAGATGCTGCCAGATGTTTCCTGGGGGGCACACTTCTACTTGGCCATTGTTGAGAAACATCATTGACATGGACGAATACAGGGATTTCTGACCTGGATGTACTGTTGAACACCTGGATTTCTAGCATTCAGGAGTTTGAAGCAAAACACCTCGTTCGAGGCCAGTATGTGCCATGTAAAGTCTGGGGCTAGTCTGAGCTACATAGCCACATTTGTCTCAAAGAAAAAGGAAAACAAAACAAAACAATGAAATAACTAGAAACAACTACCATAGCAACAACAACAAAACAAACACCCAAAAAAATCAGAGTCTTGCTGCTAACCTAAAGATAATGATAGTGGTCGAATTAAATTGGCTTGGTAAGGCATGGTGACACAGGCTTATCATCCCAGCACTGGGGAGATTTAGGCCTGAGGTCACTGTCAACAACATACCAAGTTTGAGGCTAGCCTGGCCCAATGAGACCCTGTCTCAGAATAAGATAAAATTAATGAAAAAATACATTGACTTCATTTCTGTTCACTTGGCATTAATATTTATTTTAGCACTAGTCACTGTGTGTTGTAATTATTTTTAGTATGTTTTAGTATGAGAGAAAGAGTTACTTCAGAGTCAGAATTGTGTCCTTAGGCCCAGGATGGAACCTGGCTGAGAACCTGGCTGAACCCTAAAAAAATTATCTAAACGTAGCGGGACATGGGGGCACACACCTTTAATCAAAGCGCTCAGGAGGCAGAGACAGGCAGATATTTTTGGTTCCCAGGATAGCTAGGAATGCATCCTGTAAATTATAGGGCTGTAGTAGGCCTAAAATTAAAAAATAAACTTGATGCTCAGGGCCTATGGGGCTGGCCCAGACCGTCATTAAGCATATGACTTAGCTACTTCCTTCACACTTAAAAAAGGGGGGCTTGCCAGGCAGTGGTGGTGCATGCCTTTAATCCCAGCACTTGGGAGGCAGAGGCAGGCAGATTTCTGAGTTCGAGGCCAGCCTGGTCTACAGTGAGTTCCAGGACAGCCAAGGCTATACAGAGAAACCCTGTCTCGAAAAACCAAGAGAGAAAGAGAGAGAGAGAGAAAGAGAGAGAGAGAGAGAGAGAGAGAGAGAGAGAAATGAGGACTATTCTTCTGGGCTCAGAGTCCTTGGGAGTGTCCTCAGGACAAGGGCTCACCCAGCTGCAGGGATCTTGTCCCCGTAGTAGAGGAAAGGGTCTGGAGAGTCCTGACAAACCTGCAGTACCTGGCAGGAGGTATATTCAGCAGCTCACTCCTCGTCCTTTGTCTGTAAAATTTCCAGAAAGCAAACCCACATGGTGTTCGAGGGGAGAGGATGGGGTGGGCAGCCTGGAGATGCAGGTGTTTTCCTAGAGGTGACCCTTCTGTGCCTGGAGCCTTTCCATCTGACCGGTCAGGGAGGGAGCTACATGGGGCCATGTAATACCAAACCTAGGGCTCCTCTTGGCTGCCTCCTCCTGCAGCTGCACGCCTCCCTGAGCCTTCTAGACCCTCCAGACCCCACCTCTCCCTCAGTGGGGAACAAAGGAGATATGGTTAAGGGTGAGAAGGGGCTGGCAGATGAGAGGCCTGGAGTTCTGGATGTGGATCTCAGCAGACTCATCTCAGCAGGTTCCTTCCCTCTTCCCCATCAGGTATTCTTTCAAGGGTCAGATGCAAGCCTGGGGATGCAGCTCAGTTGGCAAAGTTCTTGCTTAGAATACACAAAACCCTAGATTTCCTCCCCAGCACAGCATAAAAGCAGCATCAAACCGGGAATGGTTCTGGTGGTGCTTGCCTTTAAGGTAGAGACAGCTCTGACTTTGAGGCCAGCCTGGTCTACAGATCAAATTCTAGGACAGCCAGGGCTACAAGAACCCTGTCGTTTCTTTTCTTTTCTTTTCTTTTTTTAAGATTTATGCCGGGCAGTGGTGGCACATGCCTTTAATCCCAGCACTTGGGAGGTAGAGGCAGGTGGATTTCTGAGTTCAAGGCCAGCCTGGTCTACAAAGTGAGTTCCAGGACAGCCAGGGCTATATAGAGAAACCCTGTCTCGAAAATCCAAAAAAAAAGAAAAAAAAAGATTTATTTATTTTGGGCTGGAGAAATGGCTCAGTGGTTAAGAGCACTGACTGCTCTTCCAGAGGTCCTGAGTTCAAATCCCAGCAACCACATGGTGGCTTACAACCATCTGTAATGAAATTTGATGCCTTCTTCTGGTGTTTCTGAAGACAGCTACAGTGTACTTATATATAATAAATAAATAAATATTTTTTTAAAAGATTTGGGCTGGAAAGATGGCTCAGTGGTTAAGAGCACCAATGGCTCTTCTGAAGATCCTGAGTTCAAATCCCAGCAACCACATGGTGGCTCACAACCACCTGTAATGGGATCTGGCGTCCTCTTTTTTTTTTTTTTTTTTTTTGGTTTTTACTTATTTATTTATTTTTATTTTTTATTTATTTTTATTTTTTGAGACAGGGTTTCTCTGTGTAGCCCTGGCTGTCCTGGAACTCACTTTGTAGACCAGGCTGTCCTCGAACTCAGAAATCTGCCTGCCTCTGCCTCCCGAGTGCTGGGATTAAAGGCGTGCGCCACCATGCCCAGCCTGACATCCTCTTCTGGTGCATCTGAAGATAGCTACAGTGTACTTAGATATAATAATAAATTAATCTTTTTAAGATTTATTTACTTTATGTATATAAGTACACTGTAACTGTCTTCAGACAGGCCAGAAGAAGACATTGTATCTCATTACAGATGGTTGTGAGCCACCATGTGGTTGCTGGGAACTGAACTCAGGACCTCTGGAAGAGCAGCCAGTGCTCTTAACCACTAAGCTAACTCTCCAGCTCGCAGTGCATACTTGTCATCCCAGTACTCTAAAAATGGAGGCAGGAGGATCAAAGGTTCAAAGTCATTCTTTTTTCTTTCTTTTTTTTTTTTTTTTTTTACTACATATTGAGTTTGAGGTCTGCCCAAGCTACATGAGACCCTCTCTCCAAATAATTAATAATAATAATAACAGCAACAACGACAGTTATTATAATGATCAGAGATATAAAAGGGGATATGATAGTGTCCTAGTGTCTTGTTCATTCAACATACAGCCCACCTGAGGTACCACCCCTGTCTGGAGTTAGCTAAAGGTCAGAGGGCAGACTCCTGCCTGATCTGACATCTCAGATGCTACTCTCCAGCCTCTTCTCTGATCATTGGTACAGGGTGATTGATATAGGACCGACACAAAAGGTAGTTGTGGAGATTCGGAGACCCAGTCCATGGTGTTGCCCAGTGGGCCTGGCTGCATAGCTGTGAGCCTTGGAATCTCAACAGCAGCGAGAGCAGAGCAGTCAACCCAAGTGGGCCATGCGAGACATACCATGAGACCTGGCCTGTACTGGGAAAGGAGAGCTTTGCCAGCGGTGCTCATGTGACGACGCTGGGGGAGGGGCTTTCGGGTCTCCACTGGGTGCCAGGGTGTGTGGAAGGACAGTCTGTACTACTCAGGAGGGGAGCAGAGAGGGCAACTCGTCCCATGCCCCTACCCATGACATCACGACTGGGTGTGTCTAGACTTTCTGCGAGGCCATAGCAACTCAGTGTACAGTCAGGTTCTGTGTTCGTAGGCATAGGCCTTAGCAGCTGTGCTTCAAGGAGGGACAACAGAGACCTACACCTGGGTCCAGATTCTGATGTGGGACAAGCTCCTGATCCCTAAGGCACAGAGGAAATACAAGAGTGGAAACAGGCCAGGGGCCAAGTTTGGCCCTGTGGTGGGGAAGGGGATCAGAATACTGATCCCATCTGGAAACACTTGGGTCAGTGCTGTCTGGCCAAGCCAGGGAGAGAGAGAGAGAGAGCGAGAGAGAGAGAGAGAGAGAGAGAGAGAGAGAGAGAACATGCAGCATAGACAGAAAAAGTTTTGACGTTGTCTATCAAGAGAATGGAGCTATGTATTTTGAATATCTGCTCTGAGATGCCATATGGGAACTTAGCAGAAAGGCTGTCCTGTAGGGAAGAGCAGGCGATTTGTTTGTTTATTGATTGGTTATTTGTTCTTGAGAGAGGATCTCACTCACTATGTAGTCCAGGCTAGCCTTGAGAGCCTTGAGTCCTTGGTTCTTTTACCCCAGGCTTCCAAGTGCTGGGATTACAGATGTGTGCCACCATACCTGCTGTCTGGGATTACAGATGTGTGCCACCATACCTGCTGTATTGGTTGGTCTTGTGTGTCAACTTGACACAAGCTGGAGTTATCGCAGTGAAAGGAGTCTCCCTTGAGGAAATGCCTCCATGAGATTCAGCTGTAAGGCATTGTCTCAATTAGTGAGCAAGGGTGGGAGGGCCCAGCCCATTGTGGGTGGTGCCATCCCTGGGCTGGTAGTCCTGGATTCTATAAGAAAGCAAGCTGAGTAAACCAGGAGGAAACAAGCCAGTAAGTAACATCCCTCCATGGTCTCTGCATCAGTTCCTGCTTCCTGACCTGCTTGAGTTCCAGTCCTAACTTCCTTTTGGTGATGAACAGCAATGTGGAAGTATAAACTGAATTTCCTCTCCAACTTTCTACCTGATGAATTTCCTCTTCCAACTTTCCTCTCATGATGTTTTGTGCAGGAATACAAACCTTGACTAAGACACCTGGCTATTGACAGATATTTTAAAAAAAAAAAAAAAAAGCCGGGCGTGGTGGCGCACTCCTTTAATCCCAGCACTCGGGAGGCAGAGGCAGGCGGATTTCTGAGTTCGAGGCCAGCCTGGTCTACAAAGTGAGTTCCAGGTCAGCCACGTTCTATACAGAGAAACCCTGTCTCAAAAAAAAAAAAAAAAACAACAAACAAACAAAAAAAGAATTATTTATTTTATGTATATAAGTACACTGTAGCTGTGTTCAGACACACACCAGAAGAGGGAATTGGATCCCATTACAGATGGTTATAAGCCACCATGTGGGCTCTGGGAATTGAACTTAGGACCTCTGGAAGAGCAGTCAGTCCTCTTAACTGCTGAGCCATCTCTCCAGTCCCTGACAGATATTCTTTTAAAAACAATGTTTTAAATTCTCTTGTATGGGTATGTGCACATGGTTTTAGGTGCTCTTAGAGGCCAGACGAGGTCATAGGATCCTTTGGAGCTGGAGTGACAGGTGATTATGAGCTGCCTTATGTGAGTGCTGGGAACCAAACTTGGTCACCCTTTCAGCTCCCTGAACAGTTATTCTTAAGCAAGTCAGAGCCTCAGAGGATGCGAGTATATCTGCTGTGAGGGTCTGCATCAGTGGAAGTGCCTACTCAGACTCGGCTAAGATGTAAAGGTGGTGGTGGCACATTTCTTTAATTCCAGCACTCAGGAGGCAGCAGCAAACAGATCACTTGAGTTCCAGGCCAGTCTGATCTACAGAGCAAGATCCAGGACAGCCAGGGCTACACAGAGAAACCCTATCTCAAATAAACAAAACAACAAACAAACAAACAAACAAAGAGATATTAAAGTACCCTACAGAAGAGTGCCCAGCCAGAGGGTGTACATAGCCTGTTTTCCCTCTTCACTGGGGCCATTGTCACCATCTCTGGGGTATCAGTATAAGATCAACAACCCTCTCAGATGGTCCCCACTGTTCTTTTAATTCCCAAAGTGTAGACTCAATAGCTGTCCTAGATCAATAGCTGAACCCAGATCAGATCATGGGGCTCTAGCCATATGTAACTGGCAGAGAAGTTGATGAACATGGAAGCCCCTTGAGAAGAAGAAGGGTTGGCACATATGGGTCATTACCATGTGCATGCATGCATGTGTGTGCTCGCATATGCATGTGCAGTCAAACATGAGTCCTGACGTGGTTATCACAACCACCGATAACTTCCAGTAGCCTCTCGCTCTCCATGAACTCTAGAACATTAATATAATGGAGGTCTAGTTCACCTCTCAAGGTTGCTGGTTCTTTTATTCACTTGGCAGTGACTTACTGAGTTCCTACAGGTCATCAGTCACTATGAGCAGCTGGGGACATGGGAACAAAGAAGGTGACTTTCTGCCTCTGACTGACAGGCCACAAGTAGGACTCATCCAGGCATGGGAACTTGGGTGCACCAGGGTTACAGGTCAGGACTCCTGGGCCCTCTGCTCATGCATGCACTTCCAGACCTTACATCCAGGTGTCAATCAATGTCCAGGAGTCTGAGGACTTTTCTTTCTTTCTTTCTTTCTTTCTTTCTTTCTTTCTTTCTTTCTCTCTCTCTCTCTCTCTCTCTCTCTCTTCTTTTTTTTTTTGTTTTTTGTTTGTTTGTTTGTTTGTTTGTTTTTCGAGACAGGGTTTCTCTGTAGCCCTGGCTGTCCTGGAACTCACTTTGTAGACCAGGCTGTCCTCGAACTCAGAAATCCGCCTGCCTCTGCCTCCCGAGTGCTGGGATTAAAGGTGTGCGCCACCACGCCCGGCTTTCTTTCTTCATTATTATTACCATTATTATTTTAGCTGTATGGGTATTTTATCTGCTTGTTGTCTGGACACTATTTGTGTACCTGATGCCCTCAGAGACCAGAAGAGGGTACCAAATCTCCTGGATTTGGAGTAAGAGACAGGGTGCTGGGAATTGAACGTGGGTCCTCTGGAGGAGCTGCCAGTGCTCCTAAACACTGAGCCAACTCTTCAACCTCAGTCTGGGATCTTTTCACTAGTGGAGAGTCTATCCACAGCTGTTTATAGCTAGCCTGAAATTCACCAATGCCTGGTAGAATTAATTGGTGGATAGGCACCCCAGTTCTTTTCCCTATGGGGGAAGCAGGCATCACCCCAGGTCCCAAAGTTGTCAGCTAGGACAGAGAGCTCCGGATGCCCACTGTGGTCCCAGCTCAGTGACATTCTGTTAGCGTCCTCACTTCCTCAATCCTTCTCTTCCAGTCTCTGCAGTATCAGAGATGCTCAGGTCTCCAGGTGAGTCAGTAGAGGGGTGTCCCCCGCTCTGCACCATCCACCTGTACCACGTTGCTTTGACCCAGCAAGAAGCTGACCCCAAGGCTAAGAGGGCAGATGTGTGACCTGGGCTCAAGCGTTTGGTGTTGGAGCCTTGGAGGCCACGGAAAGGTGTATCCAAGTGGAAGAGTCAGAGTTTGAATCTCTCTTTGCAGCTTTGCAAGAGAAGAGGGAATAAGAGAGAGAGAAAATATCTAGACTGATTGAGCAGCCAGACTGAGAAAGGAACAGACTCAGTATTCCTAACCTGTAGTCATGGAGAAGGAAGGGAAAGAATATAAACCCCGGTCCCAGAGTGCCTGGTTCAAAGCCTGGCTCCACCACTCAACATCTGTGTGACCTCAGGAAGGGCTTTATCCTTCCATACCTTCATTGCTATTGTCTATAAAGGTGGAATGGGAACTAGTACCTGCCTGCAGACCTGGTTGGAAGATGCATGCACAATGGAGTGTTTAGAATAAGAAACTGGGGATATGACTCAAGTAATGGAGTGTTCAGCTAGCATACAAGGAAGCTCTGGCACCACATAAAAACAGGTATAGTGGCACACATTTGTTAGGTAGAAGCAGGAAGTCAGGTGTTCAAGGCCAGCCTCAGCTACACAAAAGCCTGTCTCATAGACAAATATGTGAATAATGCCTGGGTGGTTGGCGATTTAGGTCAGTTGGTAAAGAACTTTATAGGGCTGGGTCAGGGCCCACACCTTTAATCCCAGCACTCAGACAGAGGCAGGCAAAACACTCAGACACATAAAATTAAATTTTAGGGCTGGAGAGATGGTTAAGAGCACTGACTGCAGCCTGGCATGGTGGCGCACGCCTTTAATCCCAGCACTCAGGAGGCAGAGGCAGGCGGATTTCTGAGTTCGAGGCCAGCCTGGTCTGCAAAGTGAGTTCCAGGACAGCCAGGGCTATACAGAGAAACCCTGTCTTGAAAAACCAAAAAAAAAAAAAAGAGCACTGACTGCTCTTCCAGAGGTCCTGTGTTCAAATCCTAGCAACCACATGGTGGCTCACAACCATCTGTAATGAGATCTGATGCCCCTTCTGGTATGTCTGAAGACAGCTACAGTGTGTTTATATGTAATAAATAAATAAATCTTTAAAAAATTAAATTAAATTTTAATTTTCTTTTTTCTTTTTTTCTTTATATATATATATATATTAAAGATTTATTTTATTTATTATATGTAAGTACACTGTAGCTGTCTTCAGACACTCCAGAAGAGGGCGCCAGATCTTGTTACCGATGGTTGTGAGCCACCATGTGGATGCTGGGATTTGAACTTATCACCTTCGGAAGAGCAGTCGGGTGCTCTTACCCGCTGAGCCATCTCACCAGCCCCTCTTTTTTATATTTTTGAGACAGAGTATCTCTGTGTAACCTTGGCTGTCCTGGAATTTACTCTGTAGTCCAGGCTGGCCTTGAACTCACAGAGATCTGCCTGTCTCTGCCTCCTGAGTGCTGGGATTAAAGCTGTGTGCCACTACTGCCTGGCCTAAGAACAATATTTTTAAAAGTGGATGGTATCTGAAGAATGACAGCCAAAGCTATACTCCAGCCTCCACAGGCATGCACACATGTGCATCTGCGCATACACACACACACACACACACACACACACACACACACACACACAAATAGTGCCTGCTACACAGTACACACTATGGACACGTCTAGTAAGAAAATTATAGCTTTCCATTTATATAGGACTTCTCATTCTCATTTGGCAGGCACTTACTTCATTGAAGGCCTAGGTAGAAAGTGGAACTGGCTTTTGGGGCCATTCTTACCTGACTCTTCAGAAGAAGTTGCCCCATGCTGCACCAGAGACTAGGTGGAAAGAAAGGGGCAAGGCTGGGGCCTGGGGAGGACCCACCAAGCTGTCCCTGGAAAGAGCTCCCCTGCCTTGCCATGGGTACCCAGGGAACAGAAATAGGTAGTAGGCATAGACTGCCAATGCAGATCAGTCATCTGAGGTAAAAGATGAGGAGCACTAGGAATAGCCAGGGCTTCTTCCCCTCACCCTCTCAGCTGACAAAAGATAGTTCTGGCTTGGGTACTTTAAATAAGAATGGCCCCCATTGACACATATTTGAATTCTTAGTCATCGGGGAGTGGCAATATTTGAGAAGGATTAGGAGGTGTGGCCCTGTTGGAGGAAGTGTGTCACTGGAGGTGGGCTTTTTTTTTTTGTTTGTTTGTTTTTTTGTTTTTTTTTGAGACAGGGTTTCTCTGTGTAGCCCTGGCTGTCCTGGAACTCACTTTGTAGACCAGGCTGGCCTCGAACTCAGAAATCCGCCTGCCTCTGCCTCCCGAGTGCTGGGATTAAAGGCGTGCGCCACCACGCCCGGCTGGAGGTGGGCTTTGAGGTTTCAAAAGTCTAAGCCAGGCCCAGCTTCTCTTTCTCTCAGCCTGTGGATGTAAAATCTCAGCTACTTCTCCAGCATCATGCCTGCCTTCCTGCCTGCTGCCACGCTCCCCTGCCATGATGACAATGGACTAAGCCTCTGAAACTGTAAGCCAGCACCCTTGCCCAAATTAAATGTTTTTCTTTTCTAAGAGTTGCTTTGGTCATGGTGTCTCTTCATAGCCATGGAACAGTAACTAAGACAGACACCAGGTACAACTGGTAGAGGGACAGACTAGCTAACAGACAGTCACATGAGCAGAGTAGAAGAGATGAGACATAAGGTCATCAGGCCTGAGGAGATGCCAAGGAGTTTGCCATTGAGTAGATTCTGAGGACAAGGCCACGTGTCTGGGTTAGGTGGGGAGCAGGCCTGCTGCTGCCCGCACCCTGGTGTGACCAGGTTCTTCCCTGGGAACCTTTCTGCTCTGTGTGTGTGTGGGGGGCATATAGAGGAAGGAGGCAAGGATATGAAGCAGGGGACTAAAACCAGCACTTTGGAGCTACTGGTGTGGGTAGCAGCTTCCTACTCCTGGGGTCTCTTCATCTGTATGATGAGTAAGCTGGGCTGTGTAGTGCATCCTGGCCTCTGCTGTCGAAAGCTTTGTGGGCTGGCTAGATGCTCAGTAGGTAAGGGCATGGCTGTCGAGCCTGATCCCCCTAGAACCCACGTGGAAGAAGAGAACATACTCCTGAAAGTCCCACATGTTTACTAGAGCCCTATGTGGCATACACACACAGAGAGAGACACGGGGGTGGGGGGTGGGAGGGTTGAATAAAAGACCACTTAGTGAACACAGTCCATTTTTTTTCTGCTTAGATGCACCCCACCCACCCGAGCCATCAAAGCTTTCTTTTTTTTTTTTAAAGATTTATTTATTTATTTATTTATTTATTTATTTATTTATTTATTTATTTATTATATGTGAGTACACTGTAACTGTCTTCAGACACTCCCGAAGAGGGCATCAGATTTCGTTACGGATGGTTGTGAGCCACCATGTGGATGCTGGGATTTGAACTCAGGACCTTCAGAAGAGCAGTCGGTGCTCTTAATCACTGAGCCATCTCGCCAGCCCCATCAAAGCTTTCTAAACATGTGCTCCAGATGCTCACAGTCTCAGCCAGGCCCAGGCTTCCTGCCCCCAGAAGCTGACCTTGGTCACTCTGCTTTCCTTCTCTCCCTAGGCCTCCCCTGCCCCAGATCTCAGCTCCCCCAAGGAGAAGGATACAACACCAGGATTCCCTGGAGACCATCTGCAGACAGAACTATGTCGACCCGTGTGCCAGACCATCCCTGAGCCAGCAGCTCTGACTCTGGGTGCAGCCACCCCTCCCAGGACCCCAGAGCATACGCCTCTGCTGCTGGAGCTGCAGAAGCTGCCAGGGTTGGCCAACACAGACTTGAGTGCACCAAACCCCAATATCCAGGTGAGATTGTAGGGGACCCCTAGGAGGTGCTAGGCTGGCATCTAAGCCTCGCCCTTATTCTGCTGCTGGCTGTGTGAACACAGTGGACTCCTAATGCATTGTGGGAAGAGTATCTGCCCCTCTACTTGCCAGGAAGTCTCTTGGGTCCGGAGCCTTGACCCTGAATGTAGCAGGGGACAAAGCCAGCAGAGGAACTAGTACATGGACACCCTGCCCCTGATTCTGCCGGCATGTCCTGGAATGTGGCAGAGACCTGCTAGAATGTCCTACAGGTGTAAGCTCCTCCCACTTGACCCAAAAACCTTACTGCATGCAAGAAAGGGATTCAGTTTGAAATAGAGAGGGCTGGAGCATGGGAAAGCCCACAAACAGGTGTTTGGGGAAAGCCAGCCAGAAGTCCTATACTGCCTATCCTAAATCTTCAAGGATAGCCTGTTCATATACTTTCATCCAGAAGAAAGACTGCAAAAATCAAAACATTTTCAATTGTTTTAAAGCCTGTCTGTCTGCTTGGTTTTTGTTTGTTTGTTTGTTTGTTTGTTTTTCTTTTTTAAGTGCACATATGCCAGGCAGTGGTGGCGCATGCCTTTAATCCCAGCACTTGGGAGGCAGAGGCAGGTGGATTTCTGAGTCAGAGGACAGCCTGGTCTACTGAGTGAGTTCCAGGACAGCCAGGGCTATCCAGAGAAACCCTGTCTTGAAAAACAAAAAACAACAATAAAAAAATGCACATACATACAAAAATTGCAAGTGTCCCCACTAGTGATGGATGCCAGCTATACAGGAGATGCTCAACTTCCTTCTTTGGGTGTTGTTGTTGTTTCAAGACAAGGATTCTCTGTGTAGTCCTGGCTGCCCTGGAACTCACTCTGTAGACCAGGCTGGCCTCACACTCACAGAGATCTGCCTGCCTCTGCCTCCCAAGTGCTGGGATTGAAAGTATCACCACCACATCCAGCTCACTTTCTTCTTTGCATTTTGCTGTTCTTCCCCCACCTCCACCCCTGAATTTTGTCCTGTGACCTCTTCTTATTTGAAAGTGCCTGAGATTAATTTGTATCCATGCTCTGGGCTGTTTCTGGCCCCTAAAACCAGGCTGGTAGAGGCAGAATTCCAAACAGCTTCTCCTAAACCATTGGGTTTGGCACTTGCTGGATTTGCCTCAATGCATCTACATTCAGGTGATCCTGACATGCAGAAAGTCCTACCCAGTGTCCCTTGCTCACTGAGAGGCCATGGTAAGGCAGGCAAGGTTGCAGACTCAGTGGCAAGGTTGAGACTTAACTTCTAGTTCAAACCCATCTTCTGTCTGGAGTCCTCTGCTGAGTGCCCTCTCTGGCACATGTCTGTCCTTCCCACAGGTGACCATCGAGGTGGTGCAGGACCCTCAGGCTGAGGTAGAGATGGACCTGCCTTCTGAGCCCAGCAGTCTCTGGCCCCTGCGTGCCCCTAGCTGGTTGCCCACCAGGGAACTCTTTTGGCCCCTCTTCTGGGGCTACCAGGAAGGTGAAGAAGGAGCCACCAGCCTCAAAGCCAGGGCTCCAGGGGAAGTAGAGGAGGAAGAAGGAAAAGACTATGCTGTGGAGTACGGCGAGGGTGAGGGCCAAAGAGGATCTGAAGAAGACAAGGATGAGGAGGAGCCTTGGTCCAGTGGGGCCATAGACAACTGGGACTATGGCTGGTTGGGTCCTCAGGAACAGGACTTCCAGGATCCAGACAGCTATGGTGAGTAGTCTGGCTTGGCATCCCCAGATGTTGCCCTGCGAGGTCCAGAGTGGGAATGAGTTGGGGGAGGAGGGAGGAGGAGTACCTTCTAGGCAGGGAGCACTGGGCAGGCCAGCAGCCTGGCCTGTGCAGATTCCGTTAAAGCTCAAAAGTGACTTTCAGCATTAAGGGTTTCTTTTTCTGATATCTGACTTACGCAACAGCCCTGAGCTCCTCTAAGCAAAAGCTATTTAACAGTATAAGCCGGGCTTGGTGGTACACGCCTTTAATCCCAGCACTCGGGAGGCAGAGGCAGGCGGATTTCTGAGTTCGAGGCCAGCCTGGTCTACAAAGTGAGTTCCAGGACAGCCAGGGCTATACAGAGAAACCCTGTCTCGAAAAAAAAAAAAAAAAAAGATATTCCTATTTACAAAACTGAGAAATACCCTACATTTTGTCTCTCCCTCACTCCCTCACTCTGAGTGTTCCCAGGCCAGTCACTTAACTTCTTTGTATCTCAGTTCTGTCCTTTCTAAAACAGGTAATAATGTTTCTAAATGGCTTAGGGTTGGTTGTAACAGCCAATAAACAGCTGGGTACACAAACAGCAGCCTCGGGATTCAAGAGGCCCAGTTCCAGCCCTGCCTACCTTGAGACCCTGCCTCAAAAAAACCAATCTGGTTGGGTTGTTGAGATGTCGGAAGGGATGAATACCCTTCCCTTGTAATGCAAGTGTGAGGACCAGAGTTCAAGTCTCTGGGGAAAATAAATAGCAGCAGCAGCAGCAGCAGCACACCTGGGGTCCCAGCGTATTGGAGGCAGAGGCAGGCAATTCCTCCAGAGCAAACGGACTGGCCTCACCAGCTGAAAAGGGAAGCTCTGGGTTTAGCAAGGGGCCCTGTGTCCATAGGTAAAGTAGAAAATTATTTAAAAACAGATCCCATGTCAACCTTGGGTCTACCTACCCACACATGCAAACATGTATTCTCGAACATGTGTACCTCCACCTACGTGAGCACACTAGCACTCGTGCCACATACTCACACATACGCCAAGAGTATGTGCATGAAGCCAATAGTATGTGCATGTGCTAAAGCACTTCCCGACTCTTCTGTTATGCCTCCTGATGCCCACGGCATGCTGGGATGGCTGGGATGGCTGGCCACAGGCACTCCACATGTTGTACCTCCCTTAGCCTCTGGGTTCAGTCTCACTCACTCTCCAGGGAGCCCTGAGGTGCCCAGGATTAAGACTAAGTCATACCAGCTCTTCCCGATCTCCTAAACGGATGTAAAAAGACCTTTCAGCTTTTCTCCTTTCATTGTCTTCCTGCTGGCTGTAGCTGGCCTGAGGCCTGTCTTGAAGCTAGGAGAGAATTGGTGTGCAGACCTGTGGCATTCCATGCTCCACGCTGAGCCACAGAGCCAGATGTAAATAGACCTTTCCAGACTTTCAGCTTTTCTCCCTCCATTTTCTTCCCGCTGGCGGTAGCTGGCCTGAGGCCTGTCTTGAAGAAGCTAAGAGAGAACAGGTGTGCAGACCTGTGTGTGGCCTCAGAGCACCAGGCCTGGGCCTGGGGGTTAGAGCTTCCTCAGAGAGGGAATCAGGAGAATCAATCTCTTTCTTCCTTTCTTCTTTTCTTCCTTTCTTCCCATCTTCCCTTCTTCCTTTCTTCCTCTCTCTCTTCTTTCTTCCTTTCCTTCTTTCTTTCCTTTTAAGATTTATTTATTTTATTTATGAGTACACCGTTGCTGTCTTTATACACTTTCTTTCCTTTTAAGATTTATTTATTTTATTTATGAGTACACTGTTGCTGTCTTTATACACACACCAGAAGAGGGCATCGGATCCCATTGCAGATGGTTGTGAGCCACCATGTGGTTGCTAGGATTTGAACTCAGGACCTCTGGAAGAGCAGTCAGTGCTCTTAACTGCTGAGCCATCTCTCCAGCCTGACCTTGGATTTCTTATCCTTCTTCCCTCCAGTCCCCACTGCTGGGATTGCAGGCATTTATCACTGTACCTGGTGCCGGGTGTTGAACTCAGGGCTGTATGCGTGCTAGACAAGCACACTATTGAGTCCTCTTCCTTGGTTCTGATGGACATGAAACACCAGCTCAGAAACCTTAGTGGACTTCCTAAGGTCACGCTGATAGAGGCCCTTGGGCTTCTAGACCCAAGCTTGTTCTGTGTCCATAGGACCTCTTGACCCCTTTGCACAGGCTGTTCACTGCACAAGGACATCTAACTGAGGGGACAAGTGGGCCTGGAATCCAATCATGCTCCATACATTGGCCAGGGATAAAGGGGTGCCTTTTGCCAATTTACAACAGTGTGCCCTGCGGGCTGAGTACACTCATCTTGGCCCCTTACTTCAACCCAGACTATGAACCCCAGGAGGAGTGGAGCACCTGGTCTCCCTGCAGCGGGAGCTGTGGCAGCGGCCACCAACAGAGAACGAGGCCCTGCGGCTATGCCTGCACTGCCACAGAGTCCCGAGTCTGCGACCTTTCCCCATGTCCTGGTGAGACGAGCTCTGGCCCCTGCATGGGAGTGGCTAATAAGGCTCACATTGTGACCTTGCTTGCTTAGGAATGTGACGATGGGATACTTGCAGGAAGGGTGGGCTTCGGAGAGGGGTACGGGAAGCTCACAAATATGGTGGTCCTGTCCCAGGCCTGTCTCAGCTGCTGTGGGCACCGAGAGCCTGGTGAGGGCTGGGCTTCCCCATCGGGAGCACAGAGTGCCCTGGGGCGCCACCAGCCTGGCCTCCTCTCTTCCCAAAGGCACCGCAGAGGAGAACACGTTGGGCTTTCCCAGTGAGGGGTGGCAGCCCCTTGCCCACAATGCAACGGATATGCTTGATCCAGGTTAGTTGGGGGTTAGACCTTACTGTTGGGCCTTGGGGACCCTCTCTCTTGGGAGGACGGGGTATCACTGTATAGCAGGAGTCACTGAGCACATCTTCCTGTGGGTGGGATTGGAGCCAAGTATCCTTACCCAGCTTCTGGTTCCTAGGAGGTAGGGGGTCTTGATGGGAACCCCAGAGGAGATGCTGAGGGTAATGGAAAGAGGGGGGCTTCTACTTCTCCTGGAGGGCTCCATCTGGAGAGGTACCTATCAGAATGAGTCAGGGTTCCAATATCCTGGGCTGCTTCTCACAGACAGCAGGACATAGGCCTTGCTTTGCCAGTACACTTCCTGTTGGTGTTCTTGGGCCTTATCTGCACCCCCTAAGGCATGGCTCATGAGTCTAAGTTCCACAAAATGAAATGGAAGCTCCCTGAACCTGTGTCCTGTACCAGGGAGAGAGGAGAGGAGGCAGCAGAAATAAGGAGCTACAGGAAGCCCAGAACAGCTGAGCCCTAACAAAAGCAGTTAAGAAAAAAATCAGACAGGAGTTAGGGGTTGGGGGGTAAGGCCCAGGCCTTTAATCCCAACACTTGGGAGGCAGAGGCAAGTGTATCACTGGGTTTGAGGCCAGCCTGGCCTACAGAGCCAGTGTAGACAGACAGACAGGGTTATACAGAGAAACTCAGTCTTAAAAAAACCTAAAGAAGATGAAGAGGAGGAAGAGATGAAGAAGAGGAAGAAGAAGAATTGTTGATCAGCCAATGAAAACAATTGGATCAAGGTTCAAGACAGCTTTGGCTGCATGAGACCCTGCTTCTTTTTCTTTTTCTTTTTCTTTTTCTTTTTCTTTTTTTTTTTTCAAGACAGGGTTTCTCTGTGTCCTGGAACTCACTTTGTAGACCAGGCTGGCTTCAAACTCAGAAATCCTCCTGCCTCTGCCTCCCGAGTGCTGGGATTAAAGGCATGCGCCACCACGCCCGGCCAACCCTGCTTCTTTTAGGAGAGAGAGAGAAGGAAAAAGGAGAGCAGACCAGTATCCAAAACACTGAAATACCTCTTGGTTAAAAATCTCTTGTCTCTTTGAGCTGGAGAGATGATGGTTCCACGGTCAAGAGCACTGGCTGCTCTCCCAGAGAACCAAGGTTCATTTCTAGCACCTGCATGTAGGCTTCAGTCTGAGAGAATCTGACCTTCCGTTCTCTCCTCCATGGGCTCTGCACATATGTGATACACAGATATACACGTAGGCAAACACCCATGCACATAAATCCAGTAAACACAAGACAAAAACTGCTGGTCTCGGCTGGAGATGGCGCTAGCTCAGCTGGGAGAAAGCTTGTCTAGCACTCCTGGGGCCTCCGGGGGGGAGGGGGGGTGTTCAATCCCAGCAGGGCATAGACTGGACTTGGCAATGCATATCTGTAATCTTAGCATTTGGAAGATGGAGACCGGAGAACTGAAAAGTTCAAAAGTTCCTCAGCTAGTTTGAGACCAGCTTAGAAAAGGTGAGAGCCTGCCTCATAGAACAAAAACATTAAAAAAAAAAAAATTTCCCACATATCCCAGCCCCCTCCCATGATCCCAGGATCTTTCCCACAGTCCAGAACCTAAAAGGTGATGTCAGTGTCCCTCAGGGGGCTTCCAGTCCAAAGACAGTGTTCTGAGCTATAGAAAGCTTCCTGCTTCGGGTGCCTGGATGGTGTGAGGTATCCTTTATCTGCTCTATGTCTTTTTCCTTTTTAACTATTTTTATTTTATGTACATTAGTGTTTTGCCTGCATGTATGTCAGCGCGAGGATGTCAGATCTTGGAGTTACAGACAGTCGTGAGCCACCATGTGGATGCTGGGCATTGATTGAACCCAGGTCCTCTGGAAGAGCAGTCAGTTCTCTTAACCACTGAGCCCCCTCTATATCTTTCTTGAGTCCAACTTCTGCTCCAAAGGCCTTCCTGAGTCCCAGCTGGGGTTTGCTCTCCACATGACCAGCCTCCTTGCTACCAAGGGCATGGGGAGCTGGCGGGCAGCTCTGATCAGCAGCACTTTCCTGTGCCTCCTTACCCTCTGCAGATGTGGACAGCTGTGAGAAGTGGCTGAACTGCAAGAGTGACTTCCTAGCTAAGTACCTGAGCCAAGTGCTCAAGGACCTGCCCAGTTGCCCGTGTGCATACCCTCTGGAGGCAGTGTACAGCGCCGCCGTGAGCCTGCGGGACGAACATCGGGGCCGCAGCTTCCAATGGCGAGATGCGAGTGGCCCACAGGAGCGCCTGGACATCTACCAGCCTACCGCGCGTTTCTGCCTGCGCTCCATGCTGTCTGGCGAGAGCAGCACCTTGGCCGCCCAGCACTGCTGCTATGATGAAGGTAGCCGGCTGCTGACCCGTGGCAAAGGGGCAGGGGCCCCGGACCTCGTCAGCACCGACTTTTCACCTGAGCTGCACTTCAAGGTAGATAGGCTGCCCTGGATCCTGTGTAAGGGGGACTGGAGCCGCTACCACACTGTGCGCCCCCCCAACAATGGCCGGGCCTGCACAGACAACCCACCGGAGGAAGAGTACCTGGCTCAACTGCTGGAGGCCAAAGAGTACTAAAGAGGAATTAGAGCATGCTCCTTCTGCCCTTTACCCTGCCCCTGCTCAGACTGGGCAACTATTAGGGTTCATCTGAGAGGCCGTCAGGCATGCATACCCCGCCCCTCTTGTGATCCTGAGTGAGAACTCAAGCATCTCAGGGTCTGGTGAGAAGGTTGGAGGATGTGTCGGGCATAAGGCCCCCTGGGATGTGTTGGGAAGGGGAGGAGCTATCCCAGTCTAGCCAAGGGTCTTTCCCTCTCTCTGCCTTTCCCTCTGTTCGGGATTGAGCCAGGGTGGTCCAGATACATCCCAGTTCCCAGGATCTGTTGTGAATCCCTTAGACCCCCCATCCCCCACACCCCACCCTATTGCCAGTTGTGGGAGAACACAGGGAGGGGTGGGGCAAGATAGGACAGTCCTTTCATCTGACCCTAAAGCTGCTTTTTGCTGGGCTAGCAGAACCGGAGTGACCACCCCTCCTTGTGGCACACAGCTTCTACCTTGTCCCATGTGGTGAGGCGGTCAGCGGAGCTGAGGGGTGATTGTTTCCAGTCAGGGAACCACCAGCTGTTTCCGGCCTCCAGATGATAGACATGCGCAGGCTACCACCGCCATGGCAGCCAGGCTTGGGATGAGCTCAGTACTAAGGGTGGGTTCAGGAGGGTATCATGCACCTGTCCCGAGTGTGACAGGGCAGACGGTCCCGATATCGGATGTGGGCCATTTTGTGGTGTTGGTACCCACACCAGTGGCCTACTTAACGTCCCGCCCCCGCCCGTGTGGCACCCCTGAAAGCACTGGACTTGGACTTGGAGTTGGGAGATGGGTGCATTGACTCCCAGAACACTGTGCCTTTTCCCAGACACCTCTCATGCCCAAACCACACTTCCTTGGTTTCTCTGGAGCTGAAATATTGTAGACTTTCTGTTTCCATTCACAAATCTCCAAAGGGGCTTGGTAGGGAACTTGAGTTCCAGCCCCATCCACAGCTGTCCTGGGATCCTCAGCAATAAAGCACTTTATTTTTACATACAGTTTGATAAAGGATTTGGGGCCTGGCTGGCTGGAGGATGCAGAGGCCCTTATCGCCCAGCTCAAGCTCCCATTGGCTGGCTTTGTGATCACCAAGGCCACAGCCGGCTCCTTTCCTTTTCTGGATCCTTTCCTTTTCCCGAAGCAGCTGCCTTCAGCGCTCCATGAATGCAGAGACCAGACTCTAACCCTTTCATACCCAGAAAGGGCTGGCTGCCTTTGAGTCTGTCTAGGAGCTGGCTAGACCTCAGAGGCACAGAACCCCAAATCTATGACACAGGTGAACTGCATCTACGCCACGGGGAAGTGATGTCATTTCTTCATGTGACTGGCTCAGAGGGGATTCAACCTGAAACAAGAGGCGTACCTAGACCCTCGTCAGACACCCTACTGTCATCCCTGGCATTTGGGGGAAGGAACGAGTTATGTCAGGATATGTCTTAGTCTGGTCTAAAAACATGTCTACATACGTTCTGCTGCAAAGAGATTAGTGTGTCAGGGCAGCAGCTCAGGTCATCAGGTAGGCGCCATGTTCACGTTTGTTACCTAAGGAATTCAGCCTATAATCCTAGACTTGGGATGCTGAAACAGGAGGTATAAGGTTTTTGTTTGGGTTGTTTTGTTTTTTTTTTTTTTTTGAGACAGGGTCTCACTGTATAGCCCTGGCTGTCCTGGAACTCACTCTGCAGACCAGGATGGCCTTGAACTCATAAATCTGCCTGCCTCTGCCTCCCAAGTGTTGGGATTAAAGGCCTGCACCGCCACTGCCCAGATGGATTATGACCTCCCTGTCTACACATCAAAGTAACTTACTAAACTGTCTGCCATCTTGAATGGATTCAGGAGCTAGTGATATTAGATCATCGAGTTCTTATAAAAGGTCTCCCCTTGGAGACTAAGGGCAAGTCCCCTACCCTGCAGGGAGATTGGAGCCCACCTCGGAGAAGGTAGAAATTACTGCTGTTGGTCATTTAAGAGCCTAAAAGGGCTAGAGAGCTCAGAGGACCAACCCCCACCCTCAGTCCTTCTGAGGGAAGATGTGGTTTCCAGGCTGGGAAATGCTGGGAGTGGACTCTGGGGGAACAGGGGAGCAGAACAGCTTGGGTTACATATTGACATTCAGTTTAGTCGTCCCCCTCCCAGGGGGGTGCGGAGAAGAATAGGACCGGATATGTAGCTTAGGGGTAGAGCACCTGCCTAGCATGTATGACAACTTGGATGCAAGCTCAGGTCACACACATCCTCAGAGGACAGGCCTATTTTGTTTCTCACTGGGGTCTTGCTTGCTTGCCCAGACAGGCCACCAGTTCCCAAGCTCAAGTAACCCCCTTCTCCCAGCCCCTGCATAGCTGAGACTACAGGCACAACTGCCATCTCTTGTTCATTTCAATTATGTTTTAGCACACATTTTTAAAATGAGAAGGATCCCAGAGTCTCTCCCTAGGCACCATGGGTTCAGCTACTTTCTAGTAGAAATTTTATCTTGGCGCTTAAACGTCATCTTAACACAGTACTAAATCAAGTCCCAGGTGAGAGAAAGAGGAGCTGCAGGGAGTCTCACGGGGGAGTAGCAGATCAGCCCGGAAATAGTGTTTATTCAAGCTTCACAAGAGCTGATGGAACACCTGTGCAGGAGGAAAGGCACCAATGGTGGGGTCACTGAACCTCTGAAAGGGGTGCTTTAGGAGTGGCTAGTGTCAGATCAGAGGCCTTGAAATCAGAGAAGGCCCTTCCTCTTCAGCTCAGCCTTATGTCATGCACCTTTCTGATTAGGCCAGCAGTGCACCAGGCAAGAGGGCTGCCCCTGTGAATACTGCTACTGTGTGTGTAGCCCCAGCCTCCTCCCTCTGGTTTGCCAGCAGGGCAGATAGGCTATTCCAAAGCTTTCCAGCCTTCACTCTGCAGGGGCCATGTGCTTCTTTGCTTCCTCTATTACAAGGAGATCTTTCTGCATATCTGAAGAGCTTCTAAAAATGTGACCCTGACACCAGGGTGATCTGAGACACTGAACTGCAAATATGTGGGCCCCACATCTACACTTAATTAAAAATCCCTATAGAGGTGAAGTCTAGGATTCTGCATTGAACATGTTCCCCCAGGTGACTCCGAGGCACAGAAACCCTGTTGTTCTGGAGCTTGCAATATGAACTCAACCTGTATGTCATAATATCACGTTTTTGTTTTGTTTTAGATATATTTTATATACAGGTACACTGTAGCTGTCTTCAGACACACTGGAAGAGGGCATCGGATCCCATTACAGATGGTTGTGAGCCACCATGTGATTGCTGGGAATTGAACTCAGTAGTCAGTGCTCTTAACTGCTGAGTCATCTCTCCAGCTCCTTGGTTTTTCTTGAGAGGTTTCACTGGGTAGCCCTGGCTGTCTTGGAAGTAACTCTGTAGTCCAGGCTGGCCTGAACTCACAAGAGATCTACCTGCCTCTGCCTCCTAAGTGCTGGGACTAAAGGCTTTCACCTGCACCACCAGGCCTATGATATCAGTTTTGATTTAAGAGAAAATACTTGAGTTTGTGGGTCCAGAAGTCAGCAGATAGTAGGCATTACCTCGTGTGTTCTTCCTTATTTTTATTTAGTTCCCCTTCCGTAGCTAGCTCAGGCTAGCCTGGTGTTTCCTCTCTAGAGACCTCCCTGAGACTCTTACGGCTCGGAGCCTGTAGTGACCCCTTTGCCTCTGCCTTCTGAGAGCTGAGTATAGGCACACAGTATCACCCTACTACATACCCTGGATGGCCTCAAAAGGTACCGGTTAGACCCATTTTACAGACAAGGAAATTTGCCTACTTGGCTAGAAAGTGAAATATTCATCATTCAAAACAAGTCCATAGTTTTATTTTCAATGGGCGTGGTGGTATCAGATGGCTAGCTGAAATGTTAACAGCGACACAGCAATGGTTGACAGGGGCTGTGAGGAAGCATGTCACCCGACAGGAGCATGCTGCATAGGGTTTCACTATGGTGTCATCTCTTCACATTTTTTCCTACTCTGGAAAGGGGAGGCAGGGCCTGTTTTCTGCCTGTACTAGGATTTAAGGTGGAGTCCAAGGTCTCTGTCTTTTAGGTCCCATGTAGGCAGATAGAATGCCAAATTAGGGACAATCTTAGTCCAGTGCTTACCTGAATAATTAAAATCAACATGAATTGATCTTCTGTATTAAAACTATAAAATTCTGCCAAGTCATGTAGGACTGATTAGCTTGCAGGCCTCACCACTGCCCAATGAAATGGAAACAAGTAGATGCCTTAACAGGTGCTGATTCATGGAGGGTGGGGCTATGGGGAGAGTAAGCTGAGGCAGGTTCAGAGTGACTGCCTGCTCCCAAGTTCACTTTTCCTACCCTGTGGGCCTCACTAGAAAGGTCTCCTAGCACTTAGCCCGCAGCTCAGTACACATCTATTCCAAACCCCAAAAGGACAGAGATTTCTTCCTCTCTCACGGGGTGGAACACTAAGGGGCATGGAACTTCCTACTTCAGGAGGGATATGCTAGCATGCTGGAGATGCAGCGGCTTCTATATGGGGTGAACATAGCAAGGCAGTAGGTACAAGCTTAGCACCAGCTCTGGTTATAGTCTGTGTTCCAAATGCCAGCCATGTTCAGTATCAGCTGTTAGATTTGGGCTCTTAACCTAAGAAAGCAGAGGCAAATATATGTCAACATATATTAAAAGGATCACATGTGGCAGTAGGACTCTAAAATTCCTGCATTCAAGACAAGAGGCAGAGGCAGAGGCAGAGGCAGGGGGATCCTGAGTTCAAGGCCAGCTGGGTTATATAGCAAGAACTTGCCTCAGAAAAACAAAAACAAGCCGGGCATGGTGGTGCACAGCCTTTAATCCCAGAACTCGGGAGGCAGAGGCAGGTGGATTTCTGAGTTCGAGCCAGCCTGGTCTACAGAGTGAGTTCCAGGACAGCCAGGGCTATACAGAGAAACCCTGTCTCAAAAAACCAAAAAAAAAAAAAAAAAAAAACCAAAACCAAAACCAAAACCAAAACCAAAACCCAAAAAAACAAGGCTTAAGGTTTTTGAGATGGATGACAGGGCTATGTCACAGGATTCATGAGCCAGTGAGATGAGCCTGGTGTTCGAAACATAGGAGTAGCTCTCTACAGAGCCACCACCAGTCATCTTCATGTGCATACAGCCTGTACTGTGGTCACCTCTTAGCAGAAGGGGCAGAGTTCAGAACCCACCTCTACCAGCTTGGTATCCACTCCCTGGACTTCTTAGGGATGGATCTACTCCAGAGAGGGCCAGCCTTCCCATGTAGTAAGAAGCAGCCATGTGAAAATTAACCAGCTCAGGAACCTTGATGCCAGCAACAGCTACACTTTGTAATTTTTTTTTTGTTTTTTTTTGGTTTTTCGAGACAGGGTTTCTCTGTGTAGCCCTGGCTGTCCTGGAACTCACTTTGTAGACCAGGCTGGCCTTGAACTCAGAAATCCGCCTGCCTCTGCCTCCCCAAGTGCTGGGATTAAAGGCGTGTGCCACCATGCCCGGCATACATTGTAATTTTTTTATGTGCATGAATGTTTTGCCTATATGTATGTCTATGGAGACCACATGGAGAGGCCGGAGGGCATTAGATCCCTTGGAACTGGATGGTTGTGAGCTGCCTTGTGGGTGCTGGGAATTGAATCCAACTTCTCCCCAAGAATAGTTAGTATTCTTAACCACTGAGTCATTTCTCTAGCCTCACTTTTTTGAGAGAGGTCTCATAGTCCAAGCTAGCTCTGAACCTCCCACATAGCCAGGGATGGCCCCTACTCAGAAGCTCCTGCTTCCACTTTCTAAGTGTGGGATTACAGGAGTGTAACACAGTACTCAGCTCTCTCCAAGTGACTTAATTACCTACACTTAGCTAGAATGACGCTTTCAAACCCCTTTTATCTGTTTAAATTCAAAACCTTCAAGGAACACAGGCTGCCAGTCAACATAGATTATAAGAAATGCATGCCTTTAAAATTCTATTTACTTAGCATATGTACACGTAAAAGAGAAATCACCCTCAGATCCCACCCAACAGAAAACATGCACAAACCCAAGGTATATGTGAAAGGGAGGGGGCTGGGGCCCTCCCAGCCCCAAGTTAGCAGTTGGGATGGTGCAATCCTGTGAGTCACAAGCCCACCGAGAGAGGGCTGGACTAAAGTTTCAACACGGCCAGAACCCCTGCTGCTGGCCCTAAAACAAGCGTGCACCATAGCCAAAGGTCTGTTTGATGCCCTCAAAGTAGTACCGCTGCCAGCCTTGCCGCGTCCGCTCTTCCTCAGGAGCAGGGATGCCACGGCCTTCCATGCACAGCTCTGTCTCTCCGTTCTTGTCAATGAAGGTCAAGGTGATGGTGGCAAAGTGCCCTATGGGAGGGAGTGTCAGATGCAGGCTCTGGACAGCCGGAAGCCAGGGGACAGCAGGGCTGGGGTATGCAATGGCAGCAAGCGTTACTTACCCTCTGGCCATGACTTAAACCTCCACTTCATAGCAATGTGTTTCTCTGGGACCTGGAACATTGAGTTCAGTCTGTTGAGGCTCCACAGGGCACCCAACCCCAGCCAGCTGAACCACCTGCTTTGCTATTTGTGACTGTGTGAAACCTCACTAAGCTAAGCAATGGAGGCGACAAACTGGGAGGAGGGCTACTCACCAGGTCAGTAAACTCCCCAGTGACGTTGCCATCCACCATGTGAAACTTGCCACCTCTGTCGGCTTCCAAGGCCGCGGGAGCATGGGTAAAGGCCTGGACCAGCTGCACAGAAACACAGGCACAAGACATACGGCTCTCAATGGACACCTGGACACAACCAGCCTGCATACCCCAACTCTTCCTGGAGATTCACTGTGCCCAGTGAGGGGGGGTTTCAGTTTCCTCTCCGGGTCCTCTGCAGACTGGGCTAGGAGCTCAGCGCCATTTTGAACCCATGATGCTTCATATTTCCCCTTCTCTTCGGTGCTAGAGATTCAACTTGGGGCCTTGTACATAAGTGCTGTATCACTGAGCTACACCTCTAATAAGAATGCAGTGGCTCCCATTACACCAAAGTGTGTGTGGTCATGTACTCCCTCCTGAGCACTCCCCCCATCTCCCACCTCCTGCTGGTGTCAGGAGGTCTTGCCATTCCATCCAGCAGCACAGCCCTGCATGCCAAGGCTGACAGCAAGCTCACTCACCTCCTGCGTGGTAAACACTCTATAGAGCTCCTCTGGGGAAGTCAGGAAGGTTTCTTTAAGGGTGATCTTACAAGTGGGGATTTTGACACCAACAGGTTTGGCCTGGCTTTTTGAAGGAGCAGACTTAGCCTGTGAAAGGGTAGGCAAAATGTCAATCAACACACCTGCACAGACAACTCACTTATGTTCATAAAAGGCTGAACTTTTTTTTTTTGGCTTTTCAAGACAGGGTTTCTCTGTATAGCCCTGGCTGTCCTGGAACTCACTTTGTAGACCAGGCTGGCCTCGAACTCAGAAATCCGCCTGCCTCTGCCTTCCTAAGTGCTAGGATTAAAGGCGTGCGCCACCACGCCCGGCAAGGCTGAACTTTTGAAGCTAATTATTCAATGGGGCTAAAGGGAATTTGTGCATGTTTCAGTTATGGGAGAATTCTTCTAGAAATATCCTTACTGTAAACTTCCACTCTTTGAACTTGCTCCTAGAACACTCTTACACTCACTGTAAAAGCCACCAAAGGACAAGGCAGTGTTTCTGCATCTCAGAGATCTCAGTGTCACTCTCAACCAGAACCTGCCTGAAGTAACTGGATGGGTGAGCTGAGGGGATCTATCTCTCAGCAGTGGGAGAGCTGCCCCATACACAAGGACCCGTGATTCACCCCGTGATACAGGAAAGAGTAGAGAGAGATAAAAGACAGAGAGACAAAGATAGAAAAGGACGGAAGAGAACGAAGGGAAATCTGGAAGAAAGGAGAAAAAGCAAGCAAGCTGGAAGTGGCTCTCCAGAGTGTTGTCCACTGTTGACAAAAGGACGCCAGGGTTCTAAACCAAGAGCTCAGCCAGAGCCACCAAGAGCTCTCTAGATAAAACGGTGCTGGCTCCACAAAGCAAACGAGAAGAATCCATTTCCTGGTGGGTGAAGTTAATGATTCACGTGATCACGTGAGATTCTTAATATCCAAGTATGAATGTTGACACCCCAGCTAGAAAGGAAGTTGAGAGCAGCCAACCCAATCTAAAGTCATACTTCCATGTCCCTAATGGCTTCTCTGTGCTCTGATGGGGTCTACTATCAACCAATAAAGAACAGGATAGGGAATGGGAGAGATGACTCAGGTGGCTCAGTGGTTAAGAACACTTGCTGCTATTGCAAAGGAGTTAGCCTTGATTCGCAGACTAGGGAGCTCACAACTGCCTGCAACGTCAGTTCCAGGAGATTGAACACCTTCTTCTGACTTTCAAGGGCACTTGAAACAGAACTATGTGAACATATAGTACATAAATAAAAACAAATGTGCAAGCATAAAACTATACTAGGTTAAACACTGACAGAAAACGAAAAACCACATGAACAGGCTCCAAATGCTCCGTCTGGAGTCAGGAACACAGAAAAGCTGATGTTGCATATGAAGATGGCCATCCATCTCCCTCTGCAGGTGGCCCGCCCCGCCCCGCCCCGTCTGTCCCTGCTTACCTTGCATGGCTCAGTCTTTAGTGCTGGCTGGCCCACTGGATCTACCGACTCTCCATTCACTGTGGGCAAGATCATGCCCTGAGTAAACTCTAAAAAGACAAAACCCCCGTTAGATTCATAACAGCCCACATAGCACATAAAACATTCAGCTACCGAGAGTCAGCATTAAGGAAAAGCCTGCAGTCTGTTATCGCTACCTTTGGTGGATGCCTGACATTACCTTTAAACCGTGTAAACAACTGATAAAGATGGAAGCATTACAACTTCTACAAGTCACTTTCTACAAGATTCACTAGTCAGAACCCCGAGTCCTGGCTCACATTAAAAATGATCAAGTTCAAGGTGGTCAGGATGCAAACCTCACACTAAGATCAGAAGGATGTGGCTGCCATGGACCCCAAGACATCCAGGCTCACCCCTTCGGTTATAACCACCTCAACTTCCCGGAAGAGGACCAGTGACAATCTGGGATTGTCCTCAAATAGTCTCTAGATCAAAACTTGTTTAATCTGAGTCTCAAAAGCAATTTAAGATTTCCAGTAGCCATGTTAAAAGTTAAAGTAGACGGTGAGGTTTTACTAGCATGTTTACCCTAATACTATCTAAAGTTACTCTAACATTATTATCATTTCAATGGCTGTTAATCTTTAAAAGATTATGGGGTGTTTTTACACTGGCTTCTTTGGGAGCTGCCTTCAAATCCACCTTGTATTCACACTCACAGCACATCTCACTTTGGTTGGCTACATTTCAAAAGGTTAATAGCCAACATTATCAGACAACCTTGCTCAAGATCTTTCTCCAACTCAGAGCCTTTAGAATAACTTCAAAATTAAACAAATACCCGCCGCCTCCTAGATTATTATCCATCTGCTAGAGGGGGACAGTCAGGCCCTCAGGCAGGGTCTGGCAGTGGAAGGCAGATGTCCCCTTCAGGCACAGAGTTTGAAAAGGGTACCTGTCTTAAGGGTGCTGATGTAAATTCCCACTGCTTCTCTCAGAAGTTTCACCCCGTCTTCCTTCATTAAGGCCACAAGATTTGTGTCAGGCTCATCTTTGGCAAGGCTCACACTAATCTGAGTGAGAGATCAAACACAGGTGATAAATGATTTAGGGGCACCATCATGAGTTTGGGGGCCGAGTAATCAAGAGACTGCGCAGAGCTGCAAAGGAAAAGTGTACAGCTACGGGCCAGCTGCACAGTCCCAACAGTGCTCCTTCTCAACTCCTCTGCCAGGGCAGAGGTGGCTGACATTAGAACCCATTTCCTTAGCTAAAGCAGAGCTGCTGAATACATACAAGTCGCTCTGGACATTTCCAGTGGCACCGCAAAGCTAGGGATGTACCCATAGACTGGTCTTTTGCATCCTCAGCCTGAGCCTGTACTATGTGGGGACTGAGTCACGTGTCTCATCTGGGACAACAGGCAGCGAGTGAGGACTCGGCAAACACAAACCTCCACTTCATCCACGCTATTTTCATCAGACAAATTGGGGATTTCCACATGTCCTTTGTACTGCACTCCTGACTTAGAGGTACCTGTCAAAAGCAATGCAATTTCATTAGCCACCCACCTCCTTTGCAGGAAAGGTCCTGCCAGAGCAGTTCCTACTCAGGCTTCTTGTGACTCTCCACTCTGAGAATGCCACATGTCAGAAGCAATCACTGGCACCCCTAAAGTTTTTCCTCACCCCACACTGGAGAGAGATATTATGACTGATTATAGCATGGCATGGGCTGTAGCTCAGCTCCCCCAGCTACCAACATTGGTTGTTAGAACACCCGTGATGGAGAATTTGATTGTGGCCACTTTGCATTTGCTTCTGTGTGAGATCATCATTTAGAAGATGTGAAGACAGAAAACTATCCCCCAGTGAAGAAAGAAGCACAGAAATAAACAACAGTGCCTATCTCTGCCATATGTCAGGTAAGGTGCCATCGCTATGTGCTGATCCCTCTGTCTTAGATGGACCCCTTCTGTGAGCTCACAAGGGCCCTCAATGCCCAAAACAAAAACACCATCCTGATTACAGTATGAATGTATTTCACACTCAGCACATGTATCGAGTCTTAGTTTCTAGATTTCGTTTTAATTATGTGTGCATGCGTGTGGAGGTTGAGAGGGACACATATATACAAGTGCCCTCAGAGGTCAGATCCTTCTCAAGTTGGAGTTATAAATAGGTGGTGGGAACTGAACTCCAATCTCTGCTCCCTGATTTCTTTACTTTAAAAACATTACTGGATGGAGGACTTCTCTCCCTTTCCCTCTAGAGTTCACAGCCATTTTCCTATCTTCAGTTTCCCAAGTGGTGGGACTGTAGACGTGTTAACAACATCTGATGGGTACTTGATCAATTCTGTCTATCTACCCTGTGTTGTTGTTGTTGTTTTGTGACTGTCAAATAGTGCACTAAGTTTTAGGGTACATGTTAACTATGACAAAACTGACCCTTTATCTGTGTGACTCAATTTCTCAGTGCATTATACAAAAAGGAGACTAGGCAAGATATATATATATAGTTCCTTCCAGGCCACAATACTTCAGATATACTTTGAAAAAGCAAAATTATAGACAGATTATCTACTTTCATCTTTACTACTCATTTGGAAAATATTCCATTCGGCCCAATTTCCCCCCCTAGGGGTATTACAGAAGGGACATTAAATTGTAAGATGGCAAAACAGCCCCGAATCATATGTATAATTAGCTATGATAGTACATTGATGTAAGATTTGCACTGGAAATAGGAAGTGATTGAAGCTAAAAGAAAATACACCCCCCCTTTTAAAAATCATTCATTCATGAGACAAATGATGGCACTGACGGAGATCAAGCAGATAAACTCATCTGGTGTCTCACAGTCGTGAGTGCCCACTTGCCTTTCAAAGCAACACTGTCTTATCTCTCCAGCAAGGATCAGAGCAATGACGACAGGGCTATAACCGGTTCCCTGGCAGCCTGGCAGGCCTTACCTGTCCAGTTCAGTTTGATGGTCCACTCGTAGAAGAAGATAAGTTTGCCTTTCCTGTTGTTGATGGATGCCTCCCCATCAAGCTTGTTCACCTCAGTCACCTCGCACTTGCCTTCTTCATTTTCTACTTGAACGGCCAGGAACAGGGTTTTCAGTTTCTCTGTGGACCAATTTGAAGCATCCCTCTCTGTCCTGCAAGACAGAAGCAGGGCTAAGGGCTGGCGGTCAAGGGGAGAATGTACTGTTTCATGCAGCAAGTGACTGCAAGGTGGAGAATGTACTGTTTCATGCAGCAAGTGACTGCAAGGTTAAAGGAGGCAGAAAACAACCCAACCCTCTCAGTTCTACCCTAGAATGTCCACAAACATGCTACTTTTAGGAAGCCAAAGGGGTGGAGAGTTGTCAACAGAGAGAGGTGCTGTGCAAACCAAGTTAATACTTTCCGGTCTCAGCACAATGAGCCTTGACCGTTAAAATGGCGCCCCCATTTGGCCAAGAAGAAAGATGTGACCATACTGCTTAAGTCAGGAGAGCAAAAGACAAGCGTTTTTTTGCTAAGAACTCCAGTTTAAAAAACAAAACAAAACAAAACAAAACAAAACAACAATAATGCTAGCCTCATTAACAGTGTTGTGTCCCGTTCAGTGTTCAAACTCTGCCCTACACATCCTACGTCCTCTAGACAGTGTCGCAAAGTCCACAAGAAAAATTACGTCAAGTAGAGTGTTAAAAAGAGACAGGTTGAGGGGGAAAAAAAAGAGGGTAAAAATCAATTCTTTGCCCTTCTAGTACAGCTATTAAAAATCAAAGGGCTATAACGGAGGAAAAAATATATATAGTGTCAGTAAAGTTCAGTGCACTCCAAATAACATTGTTTCTAGAAGATTTCAGAGAGACCAGGCAGCTTCTAAGACCGGTTAGGCTGTAAAATCATGACTGCCGGGCAACCTGGAGTTGTTACAACAGAACTCTAACAGTTCCGGGTAAGAGACTGCATTGCGTTCAGCATCCCGAAGCTCCAAGTGACCTGCAGATCACGTTCCAAAGCTTCTCCCGCTGGACTGAGGCAGTAGTCCCCTATGACTTTTGCTTTCACTGTAACCCGCAAACTAACAACTACCGGCGCCTGGAGCTCTAGACTTCCCCAGCAGACTCCCAACACAATCGGCAGGGGTCTGGATCTCAAGGACGCCTGCGGCCACGTGTAGGAAGTATCACCCGGCTCAGGCTGGATGCAGCAACTAGGGCACTCTGTTCTCGCTCTGAAATTCCTCCTTGGGGACTCAGCAGTCCATGTCGAACCCATCGCCCCTAAGTCTGTGATGGTGGCGAGGGATGGAGGGGACCCCGGCTACAGAAAGGAATTACGCCCAATCCCAGGCCAGGGTTACTTGGGTCCCGTACACGCCAAGGTCCCAGGCACCACCAACCCCTAGCCGGTTAACAGTGCTCCTGCGGCCTGTCTTGCTGGCCCATACCAGTGCCAGTTGTTGACGTTGGTGGCGTCCGCCCGCTCCTCCACGATCCAGCGTGGGTCTCCCTCACCCCACTTGGCCATCAGCTCACTTATCGCACCGCTACCAGCTCCCAAGCAGCCGCAGCCACAGCCTGAGGACCGCTCGGTCCCAGCCGCCTGGCAGCGCCTGGAAACTACTAGAAGCAGCACAGCACCTCCTGGCTTGCTTTTCCCTCCACCCCAACCCCCTCCTAGCCTTAACTTCCGGCTCCTCCTCGCTCTTACCGGGTACTTCCGTTCTAGCTCGCCGACCCGTAGTTTCCGTAACTTCTGGAGTTCCTTGGAGTTCTCTCAGTTTATCTTAAAAGCTCTCTAAGTCTAGGCCCTCAAGGTCCTAATCTCCACCGGCTAGGACACAGAATATTCCTCTCATTGTTTCCTTGGGCCCTAAAACTACCCTGCTGAGCCTGATGGGAGTTGTAGTCTTTGAACCAATCCTTCCGATAACTGCGGAAGGTCATGCTGAAAGTAAAGGAAATGACCTAGCACTATGCGCTAGTTTTTCTGGGAATGGTAGTCCAGAAGCCTCGCGGCCCGCAGGGAAGACGCAAGAGTGAGAGAGGTCATGGAACTACAATTTCCAGGATGCTTTGCGGCTACTTCTTTCACCTTCTTCAGACTCTTCTCGGCTGTCCCCTTCGGCTCTTCTCTATGCCTCGCAGCCTTTTTAGAAAGGCTGGTCCGGTGGCTGAGCCTGGCGCTGTCCTGAGAAGGAGCGCTCGGTGTGGAAGAGGTGAGGGTGTCCCAAGTCCCTGTCTTGGCCGCGTGTCTAGTTGAACCCACCCTCTCCGCACCCTTGTTCTTTCCCTGTCTTTTCTGAGGCATCCTACACTTCTCACTCCCGACCTGATTCTTCTGTCGGGACCACTCTTGGGAGCTCCGAGATGAGGCTAAGCCTCAAAGCAGCTTACTCAACATTTGGTTCTGGACATGTCTTCTCAGGCACCCTCTAGGCTCTGGTGTTTGCGGTAGATGCGTGGCTTCCTGGACGTTGCTCCTGTAGTCCCATCTTCTCAGGTCTTTGTTCTCAAACAAAGCCTTAAAAAACTAGCCTAACTTCCAGTAGCTGGTTTCTACGGGACCCTGAGGCAAGGAACCTCTTGGTTGTAGGGTTCAGGTTTTTGGTTTTGTTTTGTTTTTTAAACGGCTTCTGTTTTCCGTACGTCGTCTTCCCGTTCTCTCGCATCTGTCTCCCCCGGATATCCATGTCAGACTGTCAGTGTACAGGTGACGATAAGATCAAATCTCGGAAGCATTTTAAATCACGTTGAAGTCCCCTTTTCTTTGAACATTCTTAAGAGTTATTTATTGTTACCATTCTACTCATCACGTAAATCACGGTCTCTTTTGTCACTAGAAATAGTCCACTGCTGTAAAAAGAGTCTAAGAATTCTTCGTGAAATACTAAGTTTGTTAGACAAATTCTCTATGTATTTCTAGTTACCATTGTAAAGATCTGTCTAGTTTTCCCAAAAGTGAAAAAAGAAAAGAAAGAGTCTAAGGTCCAGAAACCCTGGATTGTAGTTTGGAGTAGAGTGATTTAGTAAAGTTGTTTTGATATTTACTGCTTTTGAGCTTTATTCCCCTGGTCTGTGGGAATATCCCAGGCTTCCCTTTCAGGATTGTTGTGAATGACAAATGATGACAGTTATTTATGAATTTGCACATGTGCTAGAGACACGTATATGTTCTATACACATCTTCATGATTTGTGGCCTGCTTTAGAATTTCTTTTAATGTTTAAGATTGCTTTTTAAAATGTTTTTTTTTGGAGGCTGGGATGCTTTTTTCCATTTGTTCAGTGCTAGAGTGCTTGCCTAAAACACGGGAGGCCCGAAGCTCAGTTCCCAGAACTGCAGAAAATAAAGTTCTCTCGTTTTACCTAAGGTAGCATTAAGATTAAGTAATAAAAGCGAGGCAGGAAGTAAACACTTTGCATACATTATCTAGTTATTCCTAATTCTTACATGGCAGACTACCTGCTATATCAAATACTAATGGGATGTAACCTTATGTGTTTATTTTCTGCCAAGCACTTTATTAGGTTTTCTAAATACTATTTATTCTTCACTATTAGCCAGTAAGGCAAGATTGCATCTCTCCAAGGCTTAGAAATGAGCCATTTACCTTTTGACTTCAAGGCCCTGCAAGTGGTCAGGTGCTGTGGAAGTCTTGAGACTTATTGGGTTAAACTGCAGTTTTTACTCTTAGACAGCGTTTTGTTTTGCAGAGCAATACCTAATTTTAGAGCAGTCACGAGAATAATGTGGGATCTTTTAGCTAATATATAGTTTCTTGGTCATGATCTCAGAAGTTGGCCCCATAAGTAGCCAAGTAGCCAAGTGATTCATAAAATGATCATGAGTTGATGTTACAGGCAAGATAATTCTGCTTTTAATTGCTTTCCTTTCATTTATGTCAGGCACTTAAAGAACATACTGGAAGAGAGGGACATTTGTTGGCTGTAGTGAGCTGTAGTGTTCCCAGAGCTTAGAAGCACAACTCAGAAGTGGTACTCACTAAATATATGTTACTACATGAATTTGCTTATTCTGTTTGGCGTGAGCGTTGGCTGATTTTTGTGTGTTCAGCAAAATTATGATGAATCCTTACAACATTTGCCTCTCCTGTAGTATCCCTTTTGTTTGGGTACCCTAGTTCTAATGAGATCCTTCAGGAGTGAGACTATAACGTGCACTTTTCATAGTTATTATAACATCTGAGTACTTGAATAGAGTAGAGGTTCTAGGAATGAGTGTTTGTGCATAATTGGAATATCTAACATGATCTGATGAGCTGGAAACTCAAGGATCTGACTTGGCATGGCAGGTACTTTAAAGGGTACTTTACAGATTCCTTTCTACATCCCTTATTCCTGGGAGCTGTTTGTAGTGGAACACTTTTTTGAGAGACTGCCCCTTTTCCTCCAGATGAACCGGACAAAAGGTGACGAGGAGGAATACTGGAACAGCTCCAAGTTCAAGGCTTTCACTTTTGACGATGAAGATGATGAGCTTTCACAGGTAGGTCTCCACAAGTGCTAAGTAAGGGTCATACCGTACTCCTGCATGTGTCTCTAAAGTTTCTTCTCATCTTCAGTAGGCTCTTAATGTTAGGTCAGATCTTCAGAAAAGCCTGTGTATCCGTCAGATTTTTAATCATTATTTGAAACACCCAAGGTAATCAACTGATCCAGAGAAAAGCCTTTGGCTCCTTATTTATTTATTTATTATTTGATATTTTCTTCATTTACATTTTAAATGCTATCCCCTTTCCTAGTTTCCTCTCTGAAAGTTCCCTATGCCCTCCCTCCAGCCTGCTCCCCAGCCCACCCACTCCCACTCTTGGCTCCCTTTTTAAGGTTCTAGATTGTGGTTAGTTGGCCCTGTGGTTTTGGGATAAATAGCACTTCATGGTGCAATCACATGGTAGAACAAAACAGCTTACTGCATGGCCAGAAAGCAAAGAGGAGTAGGACATGGCCGGGTCCCACAGTCTCCTTTAAGAACACCCTTCCCATGGCCTAAGGAGCTCCTACTGGACTACACTTCTCAGGTTCTACTGCCTCCTCATAGGGCTACCCTAAAGCCTGAATTTTGAACATATAGCCATTTGGGGGACATTCCAAATCCAAACTATATAGTGGCCTGTAAAGTGGCTCACCAGTAAAGGTCCTTGCCGTGATCCTGGTGATCTGGATTTAGGGTCCTGAACAGACTCCAGGAAGCTGTCTTGCTTACTTAGGGTTCTGTTGCTGAGACAAATATGATGACCAACGGGATTTGGGGAGGAAGTGGTTTATTTCTTCTTACGCCTCTGGTTACATTCCATCACTGAGGGAAGTCAGGGCAGGCTCCTAGAAGCAGAAACTGCAGCAGAGGAGTGCTGCCTCCTGGCTTGTCCATCCTGCTTTCTTAGAGCACCCAGGACTACCAGCACAGAAGGGTAGTGCCGCCCACAGGCCAGTGTGGTGAGGACAGTTTCTCAATTAAGGTTTCCTTTTCCCAAGCACCTCTAGCTAGTGTCAAATTGACATAAAACTAGCCAGCACCACCTGCGGCCCCGCCCTCGTGTGCAGTGGGATGGGCACACTTGCACATGATACACGCATGCATACACTATAAATTAAAATTAGAAATAGATACAAACTATAGCAACCTTCATCGGAAAAGAAACCCTGCCAGGCGTGGTGGCACACGCCTTTAATCCCAGCACTCAGGAGGCAGGGGCAGGTAGGTGGATTTCTGAGTTGGAGGCCAGCCTGGTCTACAGAGTGAGTTCCAGGACAGCCAGGGCTATACAGAGAAACTCTGTCTCAAAAACAAAACAAAACAAAAAGCCAAAAAACCTTAAAAACTAACTTTACCCTTACTTTTACTTAAAAAAAAAAAATTTAGGGGCTGGTGAGATGGCTCAGCGGGTAAGAGCACCCGACTGCTCTTCCGAAGGTGATAAGTTCAAATCCCAGCATCCACATGGTGGCTCACAGCCATCCTTAACGAGATCTGGCACCCTCTTCTGGAGTGTCTGAGGACAGCTACAGTGTACTTACATATAATAAAATAAAAAAATAAATCTTTAAAAAAAAAAATTTATTCATGTGGTATAAATGTCTTCTCAGCTGAGACTGAGGAAATGCCTCCATGAGATCCAGCTGTAAGGTATTTTCTTGATTAGTGGTCATTGGAGAGGGCCCAGCCTATGATGGGTATGGCCATCCTTGGATTGGTAGTCCTGGGTTCTATAAGAAAGCAGGCTCAACAAGCCATGGGAAGCAAGCCAGTAAGCAGCGCTCCTTCGTGTCCTTTGAATCAGCTCCTGCCTTCGGGTTTCAGCCCTACTTGAGTTCCTGTCCTGACTTTCCTTGGTGATGAACAGCAACGTGGAGGTATAAATGGAATAAACCCTTTCCTTCCCAGCTTGTTTTCTAGTTATGGTCTTTCATCACAGCTATTGAAACACTGACTAAGACACTCGGTGAGCCATCCAATAGGTTCCTGTTTTGTTTCATTTTTCATTTTCTCCCCATCTTTCTTTCACAGGGTCTCACCATGTAGCCCTGTGTAGCCTTAAACTCACAGAGATCTCTCAGCCTTCCTATCTTGAGTGCTTTAGGGTGTGCTGCTGGGTCCACCTTCCCCGGGATTTTTTCCTTAATTTTTTTTTCTTTTATTATAGCTGCCTCTATCTCATGAGTGCTGAAATTATAGGCATGAACCACCACACCTAGTTTATATCATTGTCTTTTTTTTTTTTTTTTTTTTTTGGTTTTGGTTTCTCTGTGTAGCGCTGACTGTCCTGGAACTCACTTTGTAGACCAGGCTGGCCTCGAACTCAGAGGTCCACCTGCCCCTGCCTCCCAAGTGCAGGGATTAAAGGCGTGTGTCTCCACTGCCCAGCCTTATTGTCACTTTTTTAAAAAGATTTATTTATTTATTTATTTATTTATTATATGTAAGTGCACTGTAGCTTTCTTCAGACACACCAGAAGAGAGCTACATTACAGATGAGAGATCTCATTATGGATGGTTGTGAGCCTCCATATGGTTACTGGGATTTGAACTCAGGACCTCCAGAAGAGCAGTCAGTGCTCTTAACCTCTGAGCCATCTCTCCAGCCCCTTATTGTCATTTTTGAGATGGACCCTTGTATGTTATTTGAGTGGTCGCAGGTTCTTGGATTCAAGCCATTTATTTTCCTGTTTTTGTTCCTAGCAGCTGGAACTGTAGGGACACACCATGCACTGTGATAACTTGGTTTTGAAAACTGACCTGTTTGGGAGTAGTCATTTTTGGAAAAGTAAATAAAATTCATTCAGATTTGCAAACAAGTCATAATTAGAATAGGATAGAATTCACAAGTGGCTTTGAACCTTGAACTGGACTGCAGTGATGTGTACAGTGGAGTTTGATTTCTAGTGTGGATTAGGACTCCAGATAGTCACTGGCAATCGTTGAGACCCACTTGGTCAGCCTTCTTGGTTTGCCAGTGAGCAGGAGGGAAGTGAGGCCTGCCGGACTGTTCTACTTCACATCCCTCTACAGTTAAAGGAATCCAAGCGCGCAGTGAATAGCCTTCGAGACTTCGTGGATGACGACGATGACGATGACCTGGAGCGAGTCAGCTGGACTGGAGAACCTGTGGGAAGTAAGCTGAAGAGACCCTGTGAGGGGTTCCTGTCAGTAGTGAAGGGTGTACCTCTCTCTCTTCAGTGCTGGTCAGAAATAGTTCTGCTCTTCTCAAGTGATGCAGCCTGGAAGTTAATAGCAGGCAGAGCCATGAGAAGACACACAGCAGTAATGCTTATGTGGCTTCCTGGATCTGCTGTTCTGGAGCGAATGCTTGGAGGGCTATTTCAGACTAATGCAGTGCTTGTAAAAATTACAGGTTCCTAGGATTTACCCTGGAGAGCCTTGTTCAGTAGGTTTTTGTGGGGCAGGTGTGTATGTTGAGAATTGAATGCATGTTCCACCACTGAGTTACAGTCTCGGGTAGTTTTTTAAATATATATATATATATATATTCATTCATACTTGGGAATTGTTAACTTAAATCCTCATAACAGGTTGGTAGAACTACTATACATAGCCATCAATTCTTAATTATATACCACTTAATTTCTTCATAGACTATCTAATTCTCTTCCCTCCACTTTTCCACCTGATTTTTAAAGTGTTTTTTTGTTTTGTTTTGTTTTGGTTTTCGAGACAGGGTTTCTCTGTATAGCCCTGGCTGTCCTGGAACTCACTTTGTAGACCAGGCTGGCCTCCAACTCAGAAATCCGACTGCCTCTGCCTCCCGAGTGCTGGGATTAAAGGCGTGCGCCACCAAGCCTGGCTAAAGTGTTTTTAATTGAAAGTTTTTCCTAGAAAGTGTAGCATGATTTAAAAGCAAAAAAGAGATTGGGCATGATGGTACATACCTTGAATCTCAGCACTTGGGAGGTAGGTAGAGCAGGTGGATCTCTTGGGTTTGAGGGTTTGTAGACCTGGTCTACAAAGCAAGTTCCAGGACAGCCTCCAAAAACAAACAAACAAAAGAGTGAAGTAGTAGAAAGAGGAAAAAAAAACCTGATATTACACATGATCTGCCAAATAAATTATTTTAATAATTGCTCAAGAAATAGGAGAGGCAGAGCGTCTTTTCATCTGTTTTAAGGTTGTTTGGATTGTCTTCCATTTATCCATTCCTTTGTCAATTTCTCTAATGATTAGCCTATTTGATTACATCCTTGCTGGCCGAGGGACTGGGGCTTCTTGAACAGGTTCAAAGTTAGTGAGTGTCAAAGGCTGGTTTGGAAGAGGCTTACTTAATTCTTGCCACCCTGCAGGTATCTCATGGTCCATCAAAGAGACTGCTGGGAATAGCGGGTCCACCCCTGAGGGACGTGAACAGCTAAAGGGCCGAAACAGCTTGTACACACAGCTACCCAAGCCCCCTTCTACTTACTCCCTCAGCAGCTTCTTTAGAGGTAAAGAATGGTGGGTGAGGGACAGGGGTTTTATTTTATTTTATTTTACTTTATTTTATTTTACTTTTATCAGGAACCTGCTCAGGCTGATGTTTTTATTGACTGCAAAATAATTCTCATTTGAGCAGGCAGCTTAGTACTAAGATTTGAAGAAGTGCAAAATTCCCAGACATTAGCCTGGATTTGTAGAACATGAATGAAATTGCGAGCCGTGTGTCAGGTACTGATGAAATTTGCCTGGATCAAAATTCCTCTTGCCTTTCATGCCATCCTGTTGGGAAGGAACCTTTGTGTGGCCCTGGTGGGAATGTGTGAGTGTGTGGCCACTGTGAAAGATAGTGTGGCAGTTTCTAAAAAAGTTGAACAAAGGATTAGCATGTGAGCTAGCATCACAATTAGGTACTTACCAAAGAGAAGAGTGCAGTGACTTGAGCAGATGATTTTATGCTAATATTTGAAGAAGAGGTATTCAAAAGCCAAAAAGGTTAATATAGTGTGTCTGTCCATTGTGTGCTAAAAGGATAAGCAGAATATTGAATACACATATAGTAGACTGCTACTTTGAGGGGTTTTTTTGTTTTTGTTTTGTTTTGTTTTAAATATTTATTTTACTTCGAGGCTAACCTGGTCTACAAAGAGAATTCCAGGACAGCCAGGGCTACACAGAGAAACCCTGTCTTGAAAAAAAATAAATTATTTTACTTGTATGAGTACACTGTAGCTGTCTCAGACACACAAGAAGAGGGCATCAGATCCCATTACAGATGGTTGTGAGCCACCATGTGGTTGCTGGGAATTCAACTCAGGACCTCTGGAAGAGCAGTCAGTGCTCTAAATCACTGAGCCATCTCTCTAGCCCTGCTACTACTTCATCTTAAGAGGGAATGCAAGATACAGGTTATAATAGGGGTGGGCTTTAGGGAATTACACAGGGTGCAGTAAACCACAAGACAAATACTGTGTGACCCCATTCAGGTGGGTAGACAATTCATAGAGACAGAAGGCAGGACAGCAGTTTCCTTAGGGCTGGGGTGGAGGTAATAGAGAATTCCTTCGTGGAACAGAGTCTCAGCGATGGTGCAGATTCTGGAACTGGATGGACGGTGTGAGTGTACTTCATGCCTCTGAGTCTACACTTAGAGGTGATGGAGAATGGTAAATTGTATACTGTGCATATTTTACCACACTTAAAATATTTCTCTCTGACCCCTGTATTACTAGCATATCTGATTTCTGAAGTTGAATAAAGGCTTTTATTTTATTTATGTGTAAGAGAATTTTGCCTACATGTATGTTTGTGCACTATTTGTGTGCCTGGTGCCCACAGAGACAAAGGATGTTGCATCCCCTCAAACTGGAGTTTCACAGCCGGGTACTGGGAATCAAATTCTGGTCATCTGGAAGAGTAGCCAGTGCTCTTTCTTAACTCTGAGCCATCTCCCCAGCCCCCCTCCCCAAAGCCTTTTAACCCATGTTTCTCCATATTGCATAGTAAGGCTCTGTGTGCCCTATGTCCTCAGTCAGCCATGAGTGGTGTGACTTGAGCTGTTGACCTCTTTCTGCTCTGTTCTTTGCCTCAGGTAGAACCAGACCTGGGAGTTTCCAGTCCCTTTCTGATGGTAAGCATCAGTCCCTTTTCTTGATTGCTCTGGGAGGTGTTAGTGATTTGGGTTCAGCCTGGAGACTCACGGGGACTGGTGGTCATTGGTGAATGAAGAAAGTGTCTGGTACTAAGTGAGGAGGTAGAAGCCATGTAGGCTCCACTGCCAGGGATGGCTGCTGGGGCCGAGGTCAGGAAAGAGCAGAGCCATGGAGTTAGCCCAGGAGACAGAAGATTGGGTTTTTGTTTGTTTTGTTAAAAAAAAAAAAAAAAGTTCCAGTGAGATAGCTCAGTGGATAGAGGAATATATACACAGGCTGGTGTCTTAGTCAGTGTTCTAAACCACTGAGCCAGCCATCTTTTTGCTGTGAAAAGTTACCATGATGAAGACAACAATTATAAGAGAAAGCATTTCACTGGGAGTGTGCATAGTGTCAGGTTTAGTCCATTGTCGTCATGGCAGCACGAATGGCAGCATGCATGGTGCCAGAACAATAGCTGAGAACTACATCCTCATCTGTAGGCAGAGAGAGACTCTGGGCTTGGCATGGTCTTCTGAAACCTTAAAGCCTCCAACAAGGCCACACCTCTTTATTCTTCTGATCCTTTCCACTTCTAAGCCACTCCCTGGTGACTAAGCATTCAAATATAGGCACTTATGGGGGCTGTTCTTAATTCAAACCACCACAGCAAGATGACCTGAGTCTGATTCCTAATCTCAGCGTTGTCCTCTACCTCTACACTCTTGGTATGGTATCTCTCTCACACACACACACTCACACTCATGTGCATACACAGCAAGTGGGAAAGGAGCAAGAGAGGAAAGAAGAATAAGAAACAGGTTGTACATTGCCTTCTAAACTGGCTCCTGTTCCTTTTCAGCTCTGTCAGACACACCTGCGAAGAGTTATGCTCCAGAGCTGGGGAGGCCTAAGGGAGAATACAGGGTAAGTTACAGAGTTTCTTTCCTTTCTCCCCTCTGTTACTTTTTTTTTTTTTAAAGATTTATTTTATTTATTATATGTAAGTACACTGTAGCTGTCTTCAGACACTCCAGAAGAGGGCGCCAGATCTCGTTACGGATGGTTGTGAGCCACCATGTGGATGCTGGGATTTGAACTTATCACCTTTGGGAGAGCAGTCGGGTGCTCTTACCCGCTGAGCCATCTCACCAGCCCTACTTTTTTTTTTTAACTGCTCACTTATTTTTAAATTTACATTTGCTTATTTACTTACTTACTTACTTACTGTGTGTGTGTGTGTGTGTGTGTGTGTGTACCACATGTCAGGTGTAAGTGTGGCACTCGGAGGACAGTTTGTAGGAGTTGGCTCTCTCTTTCCACCATGTGGGTTCTGGGAATTGAACTTGGGTCATTAGGTTTGGCAACAAGTGTATCACCAGCCCTCATTTTGTTGTTTTGAAATCAGGTCTCCCTCTGTAGTCCACTCTTGTCTGGAACTTATGATAATTCTTCTGCCTCAGTCTTTTGAGTGCTGACATTATCGTTGTGAGCCACAATGTTCAGCTTGAATTACATCTTCATGTTGGTGTGACACTTGACAGTATAAAGTACTTTGCTGTTTGAGCAGCTGTTACAGTCATTTGTCACTGAATGACACTGATACATTCTGAGAAATGTGTTACTAGGTGGTTTCATCTTCATGCAAACATAGGATGTGTTCCCACAAACCTAGATGTGATAAGCCTGTATTCTACACCCACGACATCAGGGTGTGAACCCATTTGGTTTGCTTGTTACTTACCCATGGGACATAATGACAAGTACTTGTGTATATAAATGTAGAAAAGGTACAGGATGAATACTAGGTAAGAGGCTAGAGAGCTGGCCCAGTGGGTAGCAAGTGCCTGCTGCAGAAACATGAGAACCTGTATTTGGATCCTCAGTGCCCACACAAAAGCAGGCATGGCGGCATGTTTCTGTAATCTCAGAGCTGCAGGGGCCATCAGCACTGAGAAACAGCAAGCTCCATGTTCACTGAGAGACACTGCCTCAAGAGAACATACGGACAGTTGAGAAGGCAGGGCATCCTCCTTTGGCCTCCACATGCACACACATGACTGGATCTCTCTCTCTCTCACACACACACACAGACACACATACACACGCACACACCCCACTAGACAACAGGAAACTTTCAGCTCCATTAACTCTTTGGGACTGTCATTGTATATGCATTGGCCAGAATGTCATTATGCAGCACATGACCCCTCTTATAGGGAAGAAAACTAAACTGGTCTTTTAATATAGTCCTTTGTTGAGTTCTCACAGCCAGGAAAGGATAGAACTTGGACTCAAAGTCTGTTTTCTAACACAGGCCCCCATGCTTTCTTACTCCTGCTGCCACTTGGGAGTTTAATGTGAAACTGAATGGTTGTCACTGTGGTCTGGGAGATGGTGGAGGTCAGATTCCCACAAAGCATTCTAAACAAGCAAATTGACTCAAAAAACCTATGTTCTAGAATCAGAAGGGGGCTATGTGTCAAAGTCTTTCCTTTTCTTGGCTAATGGTACTAACTACTGGGGGTCTCAGACTGGTTGCATGTAAAGTTTGGAATCCTGAACCAGTTGGCTGAGAGTTCTGGGCTTTGTTATTGGTTTGTCCCTCTTTCAGAAACTCAAACCAAGGCCAGGTGGTGGCGGTGTACACCCTTAATCCCAACATCAGGAAGCAGAGACAAGCAGATTTCTTTTTTTTTTTTTTTTTTTTGGTTTTTCGAGACAGGGTTTCTCTGTGTAGCCCTGGCTGTCCTGGAACTCACTCTGTAGACCAGGCTGGCCTCCAACTCAGAAATACGTCTTCCTCTGCCTCCCAAGTGCTGGGATTAAAGACGTGCACCACCACGCCCAGCTGGCAAGCAGATTTCTTTGAGTCTGAGGCCAACCTGTCTACAGAGTGAGTTTCAGGACAGCCAGACCTACACAGAGAAACTTTCACAAAAACCAAGAAAAAAAAGAAAGAAAGAGAGAAAGAGAGAGAAGGAAGAAAGAAATAAACCCAAACCAAGACCAAACTCAAAGCAGGACCATTCTAGGTTTTTTGTTTTTTTTTTTAAAGATTTATTTTATTTTATTATATGTAAGTACACTGTAGCTGTCCTCAGACACTCCAGAAGAGGGAGCCAGATCTCGTTACGGATGGTTGTGAGCCACCATGTGGTTGCTGGGATTTGAACTTATCACCTTCGGAAGAGCAGTCGGGTGCTCTTACCCGCTGAGCCATCTCACCAGCCCTCTAGTTTTATTTTTTAATCAATTCTTTATCACAGATTATTTCTCTTATAGGGGCAAAGACTGAATTTGAGGCATCAAGCTGGTTCACTAGAAATTCTGAGCCCTTAATGTATGATTCATCTGTTGCTAATATTCCAGGATTACAGCAATGACTGGAGCCTCAGCGACACAGTGCGACGCCTCCGCCAGGGCAAGGTAAGGCTGAGGAAGAAACTCTGACAGGCTTCTCTGGTGAGAGGAGCGATGTGTTCCTATGGGAAGGGTTTCTTGACATCCTCTCCAGTTCCCATTCCTGAAATGGAGTGGTTTTCAGGTGCACAGCAAATCCACTACAGTTAGAATCCAGCTGTGAAGTCTTTGACTCTGAGTTAAGAGTTGCTTTGCTGCATAGGGGGAACACAGTGGTGGATAAGAGTTGCTATGTGTGGAAGAGCAGGCTTGTAAGCCCAGCACTGGGGAGGCTGAGGGGTGAAAATACCATGTTAAAGCCACCAGGGGAGCACAGCAGGTTTGAGGCCAACTGGGGTGCATAGTGGAGGCCCTCTTTCAAGGCTGCTCTAATCCCACAGAAAAAGAGAGTGATACATTGTGAGCTAATTTTTGTCCATGGTATGGGATGGGTGTTGAGGTTAATTTTTTTCTATTTTTTGAGATCCCAATCTTAGCACTGTTGAAAAAGCCTTCTTTTCCATTGAAATTTGGAAATATTTTTTTGAAAATTGGTTGATTATTTAGTGATGGTCTTCCTTGTATGAAATTCTAGGAAAGACAGAACTGCCATGACTGAGAGCAGATGAGCAGTTGGTGGGCTAGGAGCAGGAGAACATTAACATCAGCGTGGACAGAGCACTGTCTAAGGGTGGAAGGAGTGTGTGTGTCTCTGTTGTAGTGGCTACTGGAATGCAGGCACTTTCAAAGCTCAGCTATACGCTTGTACAGGGTAGGCTTTAGTATGTATGGAAACTACACATGAAGGGGAAATAAGTGATGACACGCTGGCTTCATGTCAGCATCCTACAGGCATCACATTGCTAGATAGGATGTGGGGGGCCTGCAAGCTCACACAGAGACCAGTGTGAAATATAGAGGTGCTCTCTGGCCGCTTCCTTTGTTTCCCGTCCCTCACTATCCAGTGACAGGGAATAGGCAGTGGTCTTCCTGACACACTCTGTGTTCTCACCCTGCAGGTCTGTTCACTAGAGCGCTTCCGCTCCCTCCAGGATAAGCTGCAGCTCCTAGAGGAGGCAGTAAGCATGCATGATGGGAACGTCATCACTGCAGTAAGTGTGAGGCTCACTGTCCGTCCTTCAGTAGTTCATGAATATCCAGTCGGGACTGACTGAAAAATCTGGCTTTCTCTCTGAGGCATAGGTCTCTCAGAAAGCTGTACTCCTACCTTGGGTGGAGGAACATGCATTCTATGTGGAACTGTTAGTTGTAACCAGAAATGAGAAGGCTGGCTGTCCTCTGTTATACAGAGTGTCGTGGCACCAGCACTGTGAGGTAGTTTCTCAGCAGACAGGAGGAAGTGTAGACATAGTGGGCATTGGAACTGTGTGGTAGTTTCTCAGCCAGTGTGGACACAGTGGGCATGGGCATGTGGACACCTAGGACATGGCTCAGTTCCAGAAGTCCATCCTTTCTTTGTCCCACAGAGGGGGTGTGTCTGCCTGCAGTGATCCCTAACACATTGCTGGCCTCTTTCCTAGATGTGAGGTGATCAGGGCAGCCTTTGTGAAAGGATGCACAGTCTTTGTCTCTTTTCCTCAAGGTTCTGATCTTCCTGAAGAGGACCCTGAGCAAAGGTGAGCATGGTTTGAAGGACATCTCCACTCAGCAGCATATGTGGCTTTTATAGCAGACTTCACCAGGATCAAGTCTGCTTCAGAGATAGTCAGGGCATCACATCACATCACATCACATCACATCACACCTCTAAGGGCAGCTTGTAGAGTGGGGGCTATATTAGCCTCCTTGGGAACATGTAGGCTGTGTGTTTGAGAATGTGAAAAGTGCTGCTGTTTATGTTAAGTAAGAGTTAAAAGGCCAGGTGTGGTGGCACACGCCTTTAATCCCAGAACTTGGGGAGGCAGAGGCAGGCGGATTTCTGAGTTCGAGGACAGCCAGGGCTATACAGAGAAACCCTGTCTTGAAAAAAAAAAAAACAAAAAAACAAAAAAACAAACAAAAAAAAGAATTAAAAGGCAAGGGGCTGGAGAGATGGCCCAGTGATTAAGAGTTGGCTCAGCAGTTAAGAGCACTGATGCCTTCCAGAGGTCCTGAGTTCAGTTCCCAGCAACCACATGGTGGCTCACAACCATTTGTAATGGGATCTGATGCCCTCTTCTGGTGTGTCTGAATATAGCTACAATGTACTCATACTAAAAGACTGACTGAATGACTGTGTGCTGCTCCAGAGTAAAGGTTCTTAACCCATGGGTCATGACCCTATTAAGGTTGAGTGACCCTTTTACAAGGGTTACAGATCAGATATCCTGCATATTAGATATATACATTATAATTTATAACAATAGCAAAATTATAGTTATGAAGTAACAGTGAGATAATTTTATGGTTGGGGGGTCACCACAATATATGGAACTGTATTAACAGGTCGCAGCATTAGGAAGGTTGAAAACCACTGCTCTAGTGCATAGAGACTGTTAATGATGGTGGGTGGAGACCAGGTACATGAGTGGAGAGGTCATACTCAGACTTGAGTGCTAGGAAACTTGACTTCTTTCTCTACCTAACATGCCAGAGATCCTTTTCCGAGAGCTGGAGGTACGCCAGGTCGCACTGAGACATCTCATTCATTTCCTTAAAGAAATAGGGGACCAAAAGCTGCTTTTAGATCTCTTCAGGTAAGAATTGTGCTTCGGGTCTATGAAGTTTATCAGGTACATTTTCAGGGCACTTTGGGGATGGAGGTGTGCAAAGAATTGAAGACACTGTCCTTTTCCAGAAACACTTAGAAAGCAAGATCTTGAAATGTGCTGGGATAATCATCCCAGCATGCAGTCTGGTGGAATGGCAGAGTGTTAAGAACCCGGCCCCACAGTCAGACATACCTGGCTGTGTATGGTTGTTACTTGGTACTCTGATATTTGAGCAAGTCACTAGACTTCTTGAGAATGGCCTTTTTCACCGTGTAAAATGGAGGTGGTGATGTCTCCCACATAGGATCATAAAGGCTGACTGGAGCAGGCTGACGTTAGTGTGTGTATCAATCAGTGTTTACTAAGCATTTTCTTAGACAACCCTTGATTAAAGGTGCCTCCTCTTATTCAAGTGATGCCAGTGAGAAAAGTAGAAAAGGAGGAGGAGCTATAGCTTTCCTGTCAGGATTCCCCAGAGAAGTCTCCTAGAAGCATTAGGATTTGGGCTGCACTGGGAAACGAAGTGAGGGGGGGCTGGGCTGTTGCTTGGTGGCCTTCTACCACCTTTTCTTTCTGTTTCATTCCAGTAAATGGGGATGATGTTTTGCCCTTGGACTACACAGTATGCATGTTTTATCCTTTCCTTAATGTCAGAGGTGGGAGAACCTCTGATTAAATTTTGTGGTCCAGAACAGTGATGAGCAGCTGCCCCACAGACTGACATGGGAAAGCAGTTTACCTGGTTAGCTCAGAAGGAGTTTGCCAAAGAAGACATGCCCACGGAAGTAGGCTCTTTGCTCTCCCTGGCTTTCCTTTCTAGTCAAGGAGGTCTTGTCAAGCATCCCTCTGTGCCAAGCAGTGCTGTTAGTTATGGTCTATTCAGAATAAGGAGGAAACAGAAGACAGAAAACAGTGTTTTAATTTTGAGTAAAGAAACAAACAAGCCGGGCGTGGTGGCGCATGCCTTTAGTCCCAGCACTTAGGAGGCAGAGGCAGGTGGATTTCTGAGTTCGAGGCCAGCCTGGTCTACAAAGTGAGTTCCAGGACAGCCAAGGCTACACAGAGAAACCCTGTCTTGGAAAAAAAGAAAAAAAAAAAAAAAAAAAAAAAAGAAACAAAGCCAGGCGTGGTGGCGCATGCCTTTAATCCCAACACTTGGAAGGCAGAGGCAGGTGGACTTCTGAGTTTGAGGCCAGCCTAGTCTACAAAGTGAGTTCCAGGACAGCCAGGGCTATACAGAGAAACCCTGTCTTGAAAAACCAAAAAAGAAAAGAAAAGAAACAAACATACAGGTAGGTGACCATTGGCTAGGGCAGGCTGTATTTAAGCTCTTACTGCCCTGCTCTGCCTGTTTTACTTACTTAGAACATAGAACAGGTGGACAAGTAGGTATGAAAGACAGCAGATGTCTGAAGGGTCAGGGTGGTAGAGAGTAGGAGTCTTCTTTGCCTCAGTGTGTAGAGGATATGAGGGGAGCTGTGTGTCTTCTGGAGCTTGTCTCTTATTCAAGAAATACTGAGAATGTCAGTAGATTAAACTCTCCTCTCTCTTGCTTTTCCCCAGGTTCCTAGATAGAACAGAAGAACTGGCGGTAAGTATGGCGTTTGTTTCTATTGGGAATCTATCGACCAAGCATCTAATTCAAAGCTCAGACCAGCCGCAAAGCCCTCCTGCTGATTGTTTTCTGTTCTTTGTTGATTAGATCTAGAAGATCTAGGAAATGACACTCTGCTTACCTTAGACTCCACACAGACACAGGAGGACTCTGAGAGTAAAGAATTTTAGTTTTTAGAGGATATAAATTTTAATTGTAATCTGGGGAGAGGTGGTTCGGTGGGTAGTGCGAGCATGAGACCCTTATTTTGGATCTCCAGGACCCATGTAAAAATTGAGTGCACTGTCCGGGTGTGGTGGTGCTCGCCTTTAATCCCAGCACTCGGGAGGCAGAGGCAGGTGGATTTCTGAGTTCGAGGCCAGCCTGGTCTACAGAGTGAGTTCCAGGACAGCCAGGATTACACAGCAAAACCCTGTCTTGAAAAACAAAACAACAACAACAAAAATTGAGAGTACTGGGTATGCTTTTTGCAAGCCCAGTGTGGAGGCAGTGGAGACGAGAGGATCCTAGAGGCTTGCTGGCCAGACAGTCTGCCTTCATTCCCGTGCAGTGACAGACCCAGGCGCAGAAGACAAGGTGGATGGACTGACGAGATGGCTCAGTACTTAAGCATGTGTAGTGCTCTTGCAGAGCACTGGAATTCCATTCCCAGTACCTCTATCAGTCAGCTCATAACTACCTATGACTCTAGCTTCAGGACATCTGATGTTTTCTAGCTCCTCAGGCATCTGTACTCAAACACGTGCACACACAACTAAAATAAACCTATAAAGAGATAACACAGAGAACGATGGAGAAAGGAACAGATACTTGCTCCTGGTTCTTATACATATACAAGCACAGGCAAGCACACACACTCACACCCACTTAGTGTTTTCTCTCTCTCTCTGTCTCTCTCTCTCTCTGTATATGTGTGTGTGTGTGTGTGTGTGTGAGAGAGAGAGAGAGAGAGAGTGTTTATTTGCATGCCTCTTTGTGCTCAGATGTGTGCTTAGATAAGTGCTAGACCTCTTAGTGATATTCCTCTCTCTTTTAAGGATATGTGATAGCTCAAATTTTTTCTCCATTTTTTGTAGCTATCCCATTATCGAGAGCATTTGAACATTCAGGACCCTGAAAAACGAAAAGAATTTCTTAAGACTTGCATTGGGTAAGTATGGGAAAAAGTAGTTTTGTGTAGATATAATAAGAGAAGAAAAGAGAATGGGATGGATGGTTCAGAGGGGAAGGCAACAGTGACCCTCATGGCACTCTTTGTATGTCCTCTGCCTCAGTGGCTCCCTAGTCTCCAGCAGAGTTCTCACTGACCGGAAGAAACAGGAAAACAATGGGATCTTCCCCAAAGCCAAACACACTGGATTAGAAAGTCTGTCTTCATTCTTCTTCCCCAAAGCTGAACACACTAGATTAGAAAGACTGTCTTCATTCTTCTTCCCCAAAGCTGAACACACTGAATTAGAAAGACTGTCTTCGTTCTCGAACTTTGGTTCTCACATATCCTCTCATTTGGGCAATAAAATTATGATCTTTTTAAATGATTTATTTATTTTATATACATTGGTATTTTGCTTGCATGTATGTCATGTAAGGATGTTAGATCCCCTGGAACTAGAGTTACATATAGCTATGAGCTGCTGTGTGGTTGCTAGGAATTGAATTCAGGTCCTCTGGAAGAGCAGCCAGTGCTCTTAACCTCTGCAGCCCTGGTGATAATTTTTTTTTATGATTTACTATAATAAAATTAAAATGTGAAACTGCTTATGGATCTTGAGCATTTTTCTTGTTACAAGTCTGGAAGCCTCAAGTCTCAGGCCTACTGCTTTTAGGGCAAGCTTTCATCCAAACACAAGTCCTCTTTAAACACAAGCAGAGGAAGCCACAGATATTACTGCTCTTCTGATGGGATGCTCACTGCTCTTAGAAGTAACTCATCTTGGGCTGGAGAGATGGCTCAGTGGTTAAGAGCACCAACTACTCTCTTCCAGAGGTCCTGAGTTCAATTCCCAGCAACCACATGGTGGCTCACAACCATCTGTAATGTGATCTGATGCCCTCTTCTGGTGTGTCTGAAGAGAGCAATGGTGTGCTCATATACATAAAATAAATAAATCTTTAAAAAAAAAAAAAAAGAAGTAACTCATCTTACTTACCTGCCTTTACTATAGGAAAGTGCTTCCATAGGCTCAGTATGTATCCATACAGCTACATAGCCGCTCGGTACCCCCTGCTTCTCATTGTTCACACTTGTTTCAGCCATTCCTCATGAAAGGATTTCCAGGATCACATTTAGAATTTGCTAGTGTATGAAATTCCTAATTGTAATGTTACCAGATAGAGAGCTAGGGTTCACACTTCCCTGGGTCAGTGTAATTGATTTCAGGATTCTTTCTGTAGTGAGTAGAGGAACAGACATCATTGTCTAAAGGACAGAGGTCTGCACTGAAGGCTAAAGGTGCCTTCCACTGTCATGTACCCAGACTGGCTTTGAACTTGCTGTGTAATCAAGAACTCCTAAACCTCCTGGCTCCTCCTCATAAATGCTGGAATTATAGACATGTGCCCCATATCTGGCTAAAGACATAGTTTTGAAGATGGAGTCCTTGACATTTCTGTAGATCAGTGCAATCTTTATTAATTTTCCAACCTACACTATGCTATATAATTTAATTTGCTTTTTACTATTCTGCTCTAAAAGTAGTTAACAGATTCAGTGAGTTCAGCAAGTTCTGTGGACATGTTGACAATGGGTGGTTGTCTTGGCTCTCTAGCTTTGTGACCTACTCACAAGCTAACTCCTCAAACAAGCTGATTCTTTTTTTTTTTTTTTAAGATTTATTTTATTATATGTAAGTACACTGTAGCTATCCTCAGACACTCCAGAAGAGGGCGCCAGATCTCGTTGTGGATGGTTGTGAGCCACCATGTAGATGCTGGGATTTGAACTTATCATCTTCGGAAGAGCAGTCGGGTGCTCTTACCCGCTGAGCCATCTCACCAGCCCCAAACAAGCTGATTCTTATTCATTCTGCAGCAAATCACATGTATTTTGTAGACTTTGAGAAGATTCCTTTTGAGTTTTCAAAGTCCCTCCCTCCCTCTTGAAAGAGTATCATGTGGTATGGCTTTGATATGTTACTTCACCTGCCTCCACGTTGGGAAAGCTGAGGTGTGGGCATATACCACCTCACCTGGCCTATGCAGTGCTGGCAATTGAACCTGAGGCTTCACGCATGCTAGGCCAGCACTATACCAGCAACTGAGCTACATCCCCAGCTCCAGGCAGCAAACTGCAAATACAATATCCAGACCAAAGTCTACTCTAGCTTTTCTAGCTACTCTGCCTTAAAGGATCCTGAGAAGGTGCATTGAGATCAAACTTGTTAAAAACTGTGAGCTCAGCCAGGCGTGGTGACACACGACTTTAATCCTAGCACTTGGGAGGCAGAGGCAGGCAGATTTCTGAATTCAAGGCCAGCCTGTTCTACAAAGTGAGTTCCAGGACAGCCAGGGCTACACAGAGAAACCCTGTCTCAAATCCCCCTCCCCCCCCCATAAAAACAAAAAAGTGAGCTTGTAAGATTTTCATGATCATTTGGTTTACTTGGGTTTGTTTTGCGTTTCACATAGAAACAGTACTAACCCTGTGGCCTTCACCAGCGTTTCACATAGAAACAGTACTAACCTTGTGGCCTTCACCAGCGTCTCACATAGAAACAGTACTAACCTTGTGGCCTTCACCAGCGTCTCACATAGAAACAGTACTAACCTTGTGGCCTTCACCAGCGTTTCACATAGAAACAGTACTAACCCTGTGGCCTTCACCAGCGTCTCACATAGAAACAGTACTAACCCTGTGGCCTTCACCAGCGTTTCACATAGAAACAGTACTAACCTTGTGGCCTTCACCAGCGTTTCACATAGAAACAGTACTAACCCTGTGGCCTTCACCAGCGTTTCACATAGAAACAGTACTAACCCTGTGGCCCTTCACCAGCTTGCCGTTTTCAGCAGAAGACTCTGCCCACGTACAAGACCATTACACGCTACTGGAGCGCCAGATCATCATTGAGGTGAGTGAGGCTCCCTGGCTCTGCTCGCTGCATCTGTGCCCGCTCAGAGCAGGTCAGCGTCCAGGCCCCTCCTCAGTCCTGCTGGTGTCGTTTTCTGCACAGCCTTTTATTTTCTTGATGAATTCTTCTTGATTGTCCCTAGGCATCCTTTCCTTTCTTACCCATTGCCAACCTGAAAGTATTTACTGTGTCCTCTAGTCCAGATTTCTGGTGTCATTTCCACTTCCAAAATTTCTTTCCTTTCTTCTTCCTTCCCTCCTTCTCTCCCTCCCTTCCTTCCTTTCTTTGTTTTTTTTTTTTTTTTTTTTTTTTTTTTTTTTTTTTTTTTTTTTTTTTTTTTTTTTTTTTTTTTTTTTTTTTTTTTGGATTTTTTTTTCTTTGTTTTGTCTTGAGATAAAATACCATAGAGCCTAGACTGGACTGTGTAATGAAGCCGTGAACTCCTGATCTTCCTGCTTTGCCTCCCAAGTGCTGGGATTATAGGCATGCAACACCAAGCTGAACTGTTGAAATCTTAGTTAAGCTTAAAAATCTATGACCCATTTATGGATTTTAGCCCTCTCTGGGATATCCTAAGTAACTGCAGTAGTAGTGCAGGTATTTTCCTGCCTCTCCCAGTGGATACTTCCTTTCCTCACTTGGCTGACTCCACCACAGGCAAACGACCGACACCTGGAGTCTTCAGGGCAGACTGATGCCTTCCGGAAGCATCCCCGTAAAGCTTCCATTCTCAACATGCCACTAGTGACGACCCTCTTCTACGCCTGCTTCTATCACTACACCGAGTCCGAGGTACAGGGGAGCAAGAATGGAGCATTGTGCAATTGTGAGGGATTGTCAGTGGCCTTCTGTAGTTTTCAGAAATCATCCAGAAACTTCTTAGCAAGAGTGAGCCAAGAGGGACCAAGGTTTATGAGGGTTTGTGTAGCCAGATGTGGCCGGCATCCTAGCAGAGCACCTGCTGTCTTTGGTGCTGGCTCCCTTAGCAGCAGTAGCATAGAGGAGAGTAGTATCAGTTGGCTGTGGATAGCTCCTATTGCCAAAAAGGAAATTTTAATTTCATGTGTATGGGTGTTTTTGTTTTGTTTTTGATTTTTGCTTTGGGTTTTCAAGACAGGATTTCTCTGTGTAGCCCTGTCTCTCCTGGAACTTGCTGTATGGTTCAGGCTAGCTTCAAACTCAGAGAAATCCACCTGCCTCTGCCTCCTGAGTGCTAGGGTTAAAGACACATGTTTAGGTGTTTTGCCTGCATGTATCTCTGGGTACTGGTGCATGCCTGGTACCCATGGCGACGCAACTGAGTATCTGATCCCCTGGGCCTGTAGTTACAGATGGTTGTAAACTGACATGTGGATGCTAATAATTGCAGCCAGATCCTTTGAAAGAGCAGCCAGTGCTCTTAACCACTGAGTCACCTCTCCAACCCCCTTTTTCTTTTCTTTTTTAAGAATGGACTTGACTTAATCCTTACAAGTATGCTTTCCTCTTACTTGGATTAGCAGAAAAACAAAAAGAAAGAAAAAACAAAAAGAAAGGGAAAAAATCCAAAAAACAAAGAAAAGAAGGAGGGAGGAAGGGAAGACATTTTGGAAGTGGAAATGACACAAGCAATCTGGACAAGGGGACACCGTGTTGTACTCACTCGTGGGTGTGTGGTGACCCACCAGACCTCATGAGATCTCATAAACTCATGTCTGAGTTCAAAGGTTTTACAGTTTGCACAGAGAGTATGTGTAATAAAGAAGAAAATGAGGGATTTGGGGATTTCACTGAAGTTTCTTCTCCCATTTCATCCTAGGGAACCTTCAGCAGTCCCATCAACCTGAAGAAAACATTCAAGGTAGCACTGCATTCTGGTTCGTGCAGTGGTGCCAGAGCACTGCATGGAGTGTGTGGTACTTGGTAACCTAGACACTGGTTTCAAAAGTCTGTGGGAAGTGAGAGGAAGCTTCAGTGTTACACTGTACATCAGTGAGGGGCTTGGAAGATGAAGGGTCTTTGGTGATTGCAAACTTGGTTTCTTTTAAGGGTCAGGATCAGTATCAACAAATACATGTTTTTCTAAAATGTTAAAGCATTTCATGGATGCATTTCTAGATCTTGTTACTGTGTCCTGCTTTCTGCTCTTCAGATCCCAGACAAACAGTATGTGCTGACAGCCTTGGCTGCGCGTGCCAAGCTGAGAGCCTGGAATGACGTTGATGCCCTGTTCACCACAAAGGTGGGTGCCCCGACCCTGTGCTTCGGAGGCCTGTGGAGAGAGAAGGCCTTTGTAGGTCTCCTAAGTTCCTGGGGTCAAGAAAGCTTCTTCAGTCCCTGTTTCCAAAGTTTTAAATGAGAGGAAAATTTGAAAGAATATAGTGGCCACTGTTCTACTTTCTAATTTATTAACATTTTGATGTATTATTTAGCTGCTATGTTTTTAAATACATGTTTTTTTTTTCAGAACCATTTGAAAGTAAGCCTTATGTTCAACACTTTTTCCTTTAATATAGTATTTGTCTCATAAGTATTACATCTCAGACATTTACTTATCTATCTTGAAGTGTATGAATCTACAGTGATGATTTTTTTTTTCTCAGACTTACTTTTATTCTATGTGTATGACATTAGCCTGCATACCTAGGGAGGTAGAAAGAGGGAATTGAGGTCCCTAGAACTGGAGTTATAGATGGCTGGAGCCACCATGTGGGTGCTGGGAATTGAAGCTAGCTCCTCTGGAAAACCAACAAGTGTTCTTCACTACCATCTCTCCAGACCCAAGAAATTTAGTATTAGTAAAATTATATTATCATAAATATCTGCCATATATACATCACTTTTAAATTAGCTCATTACTGCTTTTAGGGTTTTGTTTGTTTGTTTCGTTTTGCTTTTAGATTTATGTGATTCATTATACCATGTAAGTGAGAATTATAGATAGTCGTGGTCCATCATGTGGGTTCTGGGACTCAAACCCAGGACCTCTACAAAAGCAACGGATACTCTTAATTTCTGAGACATCTCTCCAGCCCCTGTTTTTAATTTTTATATTTACATATTTTAATTTTATATTTAATGTATTAGGATCCAATATAATCTATCCAATCTTTGGATATGACTGTATTCTCTATTAATATATATTGTATATATATTATGCATGTATGTGTATATATGTACACATACATATGTGTACATATGTATATGTATACATATACATACATATATAAATATTATATATATTAGAAAGTTGATCATTATGTACTATAAAGTGTGCAGTATGAACTTTTGGTTTTTATAATGGAATGATTACTATAGTTCATACTAATAGCATCCATCCTACATCACCCCTGTTATGTGTGTGTGTATGCATGCATGTACACACAGTTTTTTTTTTTCAGGATTGGTTTGGTTATTTGAGATCTTTCGTGGTTCCATACAAGTTGGTTTAAAATCTAAATATATTTTTTCATTCTAGCCTTGAGTATTTTTTTGATTTTTCTTATTTATCAGTTAATTATATTAACTACTAAAGAAAAACACACAGAAAAATTGACACTGTATACAAAAGTGTCTAAGTGTTTGAGACTGAGAGCGTGAGGGCTGTGCTCATGGTCGTGGAGGGCATAGGCAGCATGTGCAAAGCTGGATTCACTTCCCAGCACAAGCACCGTAAGAAGAGGTTCAGTTTTCATTGTCCATGTTCCAGCCTCATTCAGGGAAAGTCGTGTTGTCAGTAGCTTCCTAGATCCTACTGTATGAGCTTACAAATAAATAATTCCATATGCATGTAAAGATGAAGAAGTAGAATTTTTTTTGTACTTACAAACTTATGGTGTATATGTTATTCATTACTTGATCCATTTTGGAACATTTTACAGACTGTTTCCATGCATTACTGTCAAGATCAAAGACCTTATTTATTTTATACTCTTTTCTACCCTCTACATTCCTTGGCTTTTCTAAGAAAGTTCATCTCTCACGGTTTCTCTACTCCTCACCTCTTCCTGTCTGTCTACCACGCTTCTCTGATATGACCATGAACGGCACGTGAGCTGAGGCCAGTGTGTTAATGATGTCTGACCCACCTGTTGCTGTCCTTTCTTCCAGAATTGGTTGGGTTACACCAAGAAGAGAGCACCCATTGGCTTCCATCGAGTTGTGGAAATTTTGCACAAGAACAGTGCCCCTGTCCAGGTAATGGCTCTGAAAAAGAGCTAATGGTGGGATGTGAGCTATCCTCATGTTCTTAATGGTGGCTGTGCGGGGCCTGACAGAGAAAAGGACAGGGAGAAAAAAAGTAATTTCAGACCCTCTTTGAGGAACAGGTACTGTGTTTAGCCATCTAGAGAACTATGTACTGTTCAGATAATTGAGAAGAATTCCCTGGAGGCCTAGGAGCAGTAGGCCTGCCCTGGCCCATCTTAGAGTGCTGTGGCCTGTGGATCTGGCTGCAGGGTAAGGAAGCAGGGAAGTGCTGCTGGCCATCCCCACTCCCACCATAAACTGTGCTTCACACTGGCTTTGCAGACACAGAGTACTCAGTTCTTCCTTGTTTAACCAGGGAGTCCTGTGTTTTTTATCATTAATGAGAGTACTTTTACCTACAGATCCTGCAGGAATATGTCAATCTGGTGGAAGATGTGGACACCAAGTTGAATTTAGCTACTAAGTTCAAGTGCCATGATGTCGTCATTGACGTGAGTCTGCATGAAGGGAGAACCTGAGTTAGGTCCTGGATGACAGCCTTTGTCCCAGATCCTGAAATGCTTCCAGCGGCTTTGACTGAATAGACAGAATAGTCTGGCAAGAATTAGTTTGGAGACCAACAGTCCTGTATTGTTTTCCCAGTCTCTGGACTGAATTCTCAGCTTTTAGTTTTTTAAAGTCATTAGAACTAAATGAAGGGGCTGGAGATAGATGGCTCAGTGGGTAAGAGCACTGACTGCTCTTCCAGAGGTCCTGAGCTCAAATCCCAGCAACCACATGGTGGCTCACAACCATCTGTAATGGGATCTGATGCCCTCTTCTGGGGTGTCTGAAGACAGCTACAGTGTACTCATATAAATAAATAAAAAAAAATCATATTAAAAAAAAAAAAAAACCTTGGCGCACGCCTTTAGTCCCAGCACTCGGGAGGCAGAGGCAGGTGGATTTCTGAGTTCGAGGCCAGCCTGGTCTACAAAGTGAGTTCCAGGACAGCCAGGGCTAGACAGAGAAACCCTGTCTCGAAAAACCAAAAAAAAAAAAAAAAAAAAAAAAAAAACCCTAAATGAAGCTCTGTAAGCCCTGTAACAATCTCTCCAGAATGGGGTTCTATGGGTGCTTTATGCGCATCATCTTACTCTCATCTGCTGTCTTTTTCTTGAGCCCAGGGGCAAAGAAACAATGGCAGAAAGAGTGAGTTCCTTATAGAGAAAGGCTGACTAGGAATTTGATTGTGTTTTTGTGTACAGACTTGCCGAGACCTGAAGGATCGTCAGCAGTTGCTTGCATACAGGAGCAAAGTAGATAAAGGATCCGCTGAGGAAGAGAAAATCGATGTCATTCTCAGCAGCTCGGTAAGGTACCCTCCAGTCAGCCTAGGAGAATGTTCACAAAGCAGCAGCATCAAGTGTATGCTCCCAAGATCTAGGCAGATGGTGCACTTAGCTGAGCCACATGGATACAAGGCTCACCTGTGGGATAGAGGAGCAAAAGTACTATTTTTGAACAGTAGAAATCACTTTTGAGATATGAATTGCCTAGTTCCAGGCTAGTAAGAGACCCTGTTTCAAAAAACAAGGTAAAGTTGGGCAGTGGTGGCACACGCTTTTAACTTGGGAGGCAGGGGCAGGCAGATTACTGAATTTGAGGTCAGCCTGGTGTACAGAGTGAGTTCTAGGACAGCCAGAGCTACACAGAGAAACCCTGTCTCAAAAAAACCAAAAACCAAAACCAAAAACAAACAAACAAAAAACCCCAAAGTAGATAGCATCTGATACATGAGGCTGATCTGTCCTTAGCCCATGTGCATCTGTACACACAGAGAGTTAAAAAATACTGAAGTGAGATATGAAGATCTCAGCATGGAGCGTAACTGATCATCATGGTGCACTGATCATCATTAGACCTAATAGAGAGCAGGAACGACAGCACATGATAGACTCAATAGCCAGGCGTATGATCCCTCTAGGTCGTGGCTGTGACCTGCCTATTGGAAATCAGAAAATGAAATAGAATTAGCTATTTCGGAAGTCCTGGTTATCTGTCTGAGCTTTTCATTAGCATAGAACCTAATATTCAGGGTTTGATACCTGTGCTTAGTCACCTAATGCTAGTGACTCTTAATACTGAGGAGGGCAAAGCCAGATTAATGCTCTAAACTGGCAATCTGTAAAATACAGAACAGGTATTTCATCTTTCTCTGGGGGCTGGTGAGATGGCTCAGCAGGTAAGAGCACCTGACTGCTCTTCCGAAGGTGATAAGTTCAAATCCCAGCATCCACATGGTGGCTCACAACCATCCGTAACGAGATCTGGCGCCCTCTCTGAAGTGTACATAATAAATAAAATAAATCAAAAAAAAAATCTTTCTCTGGATAAATGAACTCCCACATTCTAAAAAGAAAAATCTCCTCGGGGCTAAGGGGATGGTTAATCAATAAAGCACCCACATAAAGGCTGGACACATGGCATGTGCCTGAATTCCCAGCACTAGGGAGGCAGAGGCAGCAGATCTCTGGGGCTCACTGGTCAGCCCAGCCTAATTGGCAAGTTCCAGGCTAGTAAAAGAGCCTATTTCAAAAAAACTAGGTAGATAGCATCTGATATGTAAGGTTGATCTCTGTACACACAGAGTTAAAAAATAATTCTTTGCTAGTGCATGTCCACAATCCCTCACACTTGCAGGTTAAGGCGGGAAGATCAGGAGTTTGAGGTTAGACTGCAATATATACTGAGTTCCAGGCTAGACTGGGCTACATAGAGACACCCTGCCCCAAACAGACAAAAGAACTCAACAGTCCCAATTCCATTTTTTTTGTTTTGTTTTGTTTTGTTTTTCGAGACAGGGTTTCTCTTTAGCCCTGGCTGTCCTGGAACTCACTTTGTAGACCAGGCTGGCCTCAAACTCAGAAATCCGCCTGCTTCTGCCTCCTTAGTGCTGGGATTAAAGGTGTGCACCACCACGCCCGGCTCCCAATTCCATTCTTACTTTTATTTCCTCTCCCTCACTGTAGTGGTAAGTGACAACTAACCATGCCTTCCTTGTCTGCTTTTTTCACAGCAAATTCGATGGAAGAACTAAAGGTCCTTTGCTACCCTGAAGCCTGCCTCACGTCTTACTTTCCTTTTCTGACTATGAAAACAGAGCTCTCTTCTTAGGAGAGTTCCAGCATTCTACACCTGAGCCTGTCATTCACAGGCAGTGCCTGCTGCTTTAGGGACAGAAACCAGCCTTTGAGCACATGTATCATCAGACTCATCTGTCCAGGGGACATTACTTACAGGCCAGTAGCTAAAGGCTTTGACTCTCAAGAAAGATGCTCTGCACCAGCCTGTGGAATGGTGGGAGCCCATCCTGGGCTAGATGCCTGTGCTCAGAGAAAAGTGACCACTCCAGAAACACGTCGGGACTAAACCACAGGTGTCTCGGGATGGTTGTGACATTCCTCTGTCCTTTCAGCTGTTCTTACCCAGAACTTGGTGTTGGGCCTGGGCATTTCTGCTCTAAAGGAGTCAGAACAGAACTAAATAGACTCTTCCAGGGCCTCAGAAAGGGATATCAGTATTGCTCAGGACCTGCTGGAAACCAGACCCAAGTTCTCAAGACACAGGGCCACTCATCAATGACAGACACTTCCTAGTCATTGTGTACCTTCAGCCAGTATCTACCTGCTGTCCCTGTCAACTTTGTGTAGGGACGTGTGAGGGACATAGGGTCCCCTCACACCTGCACACTGTGTCTCACGGGTGGTGAGCCATCTGCTTCAGCACATCCTCTGCTTCTATGTCAGATACAGTCTTACATGGAATTCAGATTTACCAGCACTGGAGCGCTCTTTCAGGCAAAAATCATTTCACCAGAAGCAGCCACACGTAGCACCTTGTTTAGATATCTCTGTAGAAGCCCTGTAAGCCTGCTGGGGACTAATGCAGTGTTCCATTCTGCCATGTGCCTCCCTGAACTGGATTTTCCTGACATGCCTACACTCCTAATAAAACTGTTGCATTCTTGCTTGGTGCCTCCTCTTCCCCATCTGGTTACTTAGTCCATAATGATGACGTAATTGTACCTCTGACTGTCAGCAGCCTGTCATCACATTATAGTGTCACAGTGTCTCAGCAAGGCAGGAGGATATGGTTAATAACACTAGTACAAGACACAGAAGACCTGAGTTCTTGCCTCAGCAATCTTGCTGACAAACTAGTGCTAGGGAGAGGGCCCTTATTCTGTGGACCCATCTTCATCTGTAGAAAAGTAGGACTGAAGTCTGACTGTGGTGTTCTACACTCTGACAAGTGGGTGAAGGGAAGGAAACCAGGTAATGTATACTGCATGCAGCATTCTCTAGGCTTAGCTAGAGGCAGTCAGAGCTGCAGGAAACATTTGGCAATGTCTGAAGGCACTTTTTACTGTCAAACTTGGGAATGTGTTGCTAAATATCTAGTCACGCACAGGACAGGTCCCCACAGCAAGAATTATCCTGCCAGAAAACATTAGTAACAGCAGTGTTTAATCTTGCTTTAGGGGGAGTCCATGCCTTTCACCAAGTCTGAAGACCTGAGTTTAATCATTAGACTCCACCATTAGAAATTGAGAATAGCCGGGCGTGGTGGCGCACGCCTTTAATCCCAGCACTCGGGAGGCAGAGGCAGGCGGATTTCTGAGTTTGAGGCCAGCCTGGTCTACCAAGTGAGTTCCAGGACAGCCAGGGCTATACAGAGAAACCCTGTCTCGAAAAACCAAAAAAAAAAAAAAAAAAAGAAAAAGAAAGAAATTGAGAGTAGAAATTGAGAACTGACTCTCATAAATTATCTTTTGACCTTCACATGTCTGTATGTGCACACACTATGCATAGAGATGATAAAGATTTCTACTTTCAAGGATCTTCTGCATTTTGCAGTCATCCACATTTCCAGGTAGCCTCATAGTTCATTACTTTCCTCTATGTCCTTTCTCACTGTTGAAGAAGTGGGTTTAATTTGTTACAGTATCAGACTTTGTGGAGAAGCAGAACCACTGGGGGTGCAGATAGTTATCTATCCAACCTCCTGGTATACTTTGTTACAGGGATTTTAACGGAGTCAAGATGGCGGCTAACAGTCTGTATAAAGTGGTTGCTTTTGTGTCTGGCCATAGTCTGAAGTTTTCAGGGAGGGATGTGAGAGAGTGAAGATAGCTATAAAGTGAGGGACACAGAGCTTGGCTAGAACTGAGGGTTACTGTCCTAGGGCTACCACTGTCATGATGAAACACCATGACCAAGCAAATTGGGGAGGAAAGGGTTTATTTAGATTATACTTCTATATCACTGTTCATCAATGGAGTTAGGATAGGAACTCAAAGGGCAGGAACCTAAAGGCAAGGGTTGATGGAGAGGTCATGGAATAGCAAAGTCACTGGCTGGTTTGCTCCTCATGGCTTGCTCAGCCTGCTTATAGAACCCAGGACCATCAACCGGGGATAGCACCACCCACAATGGACTGGGCCATCTCCCATCAATTACTTATTAAGAAAATGCCTTACAGCTGAATCTTACGTTTCCCTCCCTTCAGATAGCTCTAACTTGTATCAACTTTACATAAAACCACCCAGCACGAGGCTAGGATGCATGCCTGCAACCTCAGTAGAGTAATATGTTGCAGGAGCAGTTGGTGGTCTTTGTCATGGAATTGAATATGACCTGGCCCAGGAGTGAGAAAGGCCAGGAGCAGGTGGAGCAGTTACAGGCCTAGCTACTGAACTACACCAAGGCATCCAACCCAGGTAAGTAACAATGTGGCATTGCAACTTAAAACAGGAACTGGTTGCTATCTCATTTCCACATTCTAGATTCTTTACAACATCCCTTGTAGTTCTCTAACCAGAAACATACAAGGAAGGGATTCTGGGAAGCATTTTGGTCTAACCAAGTTACCATGTTTCAAAGCTGTAACACTGAATCTCCATTTTTGACAATGTACAAACGTGTCTAAAGTTGATGTCTGCAGGATGCTGTATTAGTCATACAGGTCTGGCAGGTTTTGAATTCCTCTTTTCTTTAGAACAGGAAACATCACTTGCAAGAGTAGAATGTGACATCCTACTATGTCCATTTCTGTAAGAGGGGACTAGAAAAGCCAAACATAAAAGGTAACAAATGGTATGATCTATTTTTATGAATTATCTATAAATCTGGGTGTAGGAATCAATAGAGGTTCCCGGAGTTTGGAAGTGGAGAGGAGTGGGGAGTCAAGGCTTAATGCAAATAGGCTTTCTTTTTGTGGATATAAAAATGATAGTCAGGGCTGGAGATATGGGTCATTTGTTCAGAGCACTGACTGCTTGTGGTAGTTTGTATATGCTTGGCCCAGGGAGTGGCACTATTAGATGAGGCCTTGTTGAAGTAGGTGTGTCACTGTGGGTGTGGGCATTAAGAACCTGTCCTAGCTTCCTGGGAGCCCATCTTCTCCTGTTTGCCTGTGGAATGAGACATAGAATCTTAGCTCCTCCTGTACCATGCCTGCCTGGATGCTGCCACACTCCTGCCTTGATTATAATGGACTGAAGCTATGAACCTGTAAGCCAGCCCCAGTTAAATGTTGTCCTTATAAGAGTTGCCTTGAGGGCTGGTGAGATGGCTCAGCGGGTAAGAGCACCCGACTGCTCTTCCGAAGGTGATAAGTTCAAATCCCAGCATCCACATGGTGGCTCACAACCATCCGTAACGAGATCTGGCTCCCTCTTCTGGAGTGTCTGAAGACAGCTACAGTGTACTTACATATAAAAAATAAAATAAATCTTTTAAAAAAAAAAAAAAGAGTTGCCTTGGTCATGGTTTCTGTTCACAGCAGTAAAACCCTGAGATACTGCTTTTACAGAAGTCTTGAGTTCAATTCCCAGCAACCATATGGTGGGTCACAACCATGTGTAATGTGTAATGTGTAATGCCTTCTTCTAATGTGTCCGAAGACAATTACAGTGTAGTCATATAAATAAAATAAAAAAATCTTAGAGAAAAAAAATGAAATAGTCATACAACGTTCTGAATGTACTACTGAATTGTTCATTTTCTTTCTTTTTGTTTTTTGTTTTTTGTTTTTGAGACAGGGTTTCTCTGTGTAGATCTTGGCTCTCCTGGAACTCACTCTGTAGACTAGGCTGGCCTGGAACTCAGAAATCTGCCTGCCTCTGCCTCCTAAGTGCTGGGATTAAAGGTGTGCGCCACCATGCCCGGCTTTTTCTTTCTTTTTTTTTTTTTTAATTGTTTTTTTAAAGATTTATTTATTATATATAAGCACACAGTAGCTGTCTTTAGACATACCAGAAGAGGGCATCAGATCTCATTACAGATGGTTGTGAGCTACCATGTAGTTGCAGGATTTGATTAAAGGCGTGCGCCACCACGCCCAGCGATTTTGAGTAGTTTTAGACTTTGATTTCAGCCTCAATTGCTACAAGACTGATTATTGACCATAAAGAGAAAGGGTAGTACGAAGGGCTAGAGTAGCCGCGAGGTAGAGTGCTTGCCCAGCCACTGCAAGGCTATGGGTTCAGCCCTCAACTCTGCAAGCTTCTTTTGAGTGTTATGGGACATCTCTGTTGTCTCAGCTTCACAGGACACCGAATTGGGGATCATATTTAATGAGTCACTGTCTCGGAGAGGGGCTGGCAATATTGCCCAGCACACACAGGTCCTGGTTCAGTCCTAGGTACCATGGGGAAAAAACATTAAATAAGTATCTTGGTTTATGTTATTTTGGGGTGTGTGTGTGTGTGTGTGTGTGTGTGTGTGTGTGTGTGTGTGTGTGTGTGCGCGCGCGCGCGCGCGCGCGCGTGGGGGGGGGCAGGGCGGGGCAGGGAGAGCACAACACAACATGAAGGATTCTCTTTTTCACCATTAGGTGGGTTTTGGAAATTGAACCCAGGTCACTAGGCTTGCTTGTAAAGTATCTTTACCCACTTAGCATCTCATGGATTCTGTCAATTTCTTTTTTTTACAGCATGCTAAGATCAATATGATACTCCCATCTGTAGGAGAATATAGAAATCTGCAGCAGAATCTTCTGTAGGAAAAGCAAGGTCCCACCCTGGCCTGGCTTAGCATTCCAACAATGAAAGGCAGCCAGGCCAGGAACGTTTGTAGGCATGTCTTCCTCTTTAAGACCAGAGGCTAAGGCCGGGCAGTGGTGGCGCACGCCTTTTATCTCAGCACTTGGGAGGCAGAGGCAGGTGGATTTCTGAGTTTGAGGCCAGCCTGGTCTACAGAATAAGCTGGACAGCCAGAGCAACCCTGTCTTGAAAAACAAAAAATAAAAAACAAAAAAACAACAAAAAGACCAAAGGCTAGAATGAACTGGTTGCTAAGGAGTCATAGTGACAACTCTGTTGGGTAGCTCCTTCCGTATGTAGTTTCCACCTGCCCAGACCACAAGTCCCGAGGAGTAGAGCATGTCTTTGTAGTGAGAGATGTATGTAGACGAGGTCGTATATTTCTAGACTTACTTTCTAGGCTCAGAGTACACATGCTGTAGAATAAGGGGTCAGTGATTGGACTCTTTTCTACCCTTCGGGGAACACAGAGTTTACTGGAAGTAGAGGTTCCCCTTGCAGTGAGATCCTGTGTAATCAGCAATATTAACGAAGTTCAAGCAACAGAAGGGAAAAGCTCTCAGCTGAGAACACCCTGAAACCTGTTGCTCCTGTAACTCCTGCTGAAAAGTGTACCTGTAGTCAGCACAGATCAATATTACTGTGAATTTCTTTTCAGGTTTCATGAATCCAGTATAGTGATTAGGAAGTAATTAGGAAACCTCTGTGGCCCCATTCCAACAGAGATGTGAACTCCCAAGTTCAGGATCTGGAAGGAGAATGGTGCTAAGCCCACCACCATGAGGACTCATGAGCTAGTCACACACACCACCATACTCAATCCCTTCTGCATGAACCCCTGTTCTCCAGAATGGAGAGTCATGTTGTTTGGTATCTGTTACTGCAGGAATTGGTGCTTTGGAAATAGAAATGATGGAAATGCTAGAAGACCTGGAGTCTCTGAGGTTTGAATATGGGATTCCAGAGGAAGAACGTTACTGGCTGTATTTACAGGGCCGTTATCGGGGATTGATGATCAAGGGCTGTGCCCATGCAGTCTTCTTTTGCAAAATGTTCTCTGCTTTGAGGTAAGCTATTTGACGAAGAGAGATAAGTGCCACTGCTCAGAACTCAAGGGACTTGGGTTTTTTTTTTTTTTTTAAGATTTATAGATTTTTATTTATATGAGTACACTGTAGCTGTCTTCAGACACACACAGAAGAGTGCATGGGACTCCACTACAGATGGTTGTGAGCCACCATGTGGTTGCTGGGAATTGAACTCAGGACCTCTGGAAGTGCTCTTAACCACTGGGCCATCCATCTCTCCAGCCCAGGATTTGCTTTTTATTTTGGAGGTTCAATATGGGGGCAGAATTGTTTTTCTACCCCTTCCAACCCACATTCTGTTGCTTCTGGTCTAAAGTGAAAAATCTATACAAGGGTGTCTTGTGTATACACAGTAAAGTTGGACTAGCGTGATCTCTACTAAGAGGACAGGGTGATTTATTTCATTCATTTATTCCTGCATTTACTCTCCAAACTCCCAGCTTGCCTGCCTTTCACAGCACTAATGACCAGTCATTATTGTTTCAAAGAGAGGTAGTTATTTCTTCTGAGACAGACCTAATAGTGGCTGATAGGAAAGCCACGTGGGACTTTGCTGTCCCTACAAGCCAGATAACTTGCTTGAAACCAAGAGTATTGGGCCAGGTGGTGGTAGCGCATACCTTTAATCCCAACACTTGGGAGGCAGAGGCAGGATCTCTAAATTCAAGGCCAGCCTGGTCTACAGAGGAATTCTAGGATAGCCACAGCTACACAGAGAAACACTCTCTCAAAAAACCAAAAACCAAAACAGAACATCAATAAGGAGCTAAGAGATGACTCGATAGTAAAGAGCACTGCCTGGTCTTTCAGAGGTCTTGAGTTCAATTCCCAGCAACCACATGGTGGCTCACAACCATCTGTAATGGGATCTGATGCCTTGTGTCATGCAGGCATACATACAAACAAAGCACTCTAAATAACTAACTAACTAACTAAATAAATAAATAAATCTTAAAAAACTAAAAACATAAACAAAACTGACAAACCCTTATCTAAACTAAGAAGAAATAAACCAAATAACAATCAGACATGGAAGATAAGCTCTGACAGCCAGTGGCTCAGGAAAGGATTGTCAAGAGATTGCATTAGAAACATTCAAGCATTAGAAAATCTTAACACTTGTAAGTACACTGTAGCTGCCCTCAGACACTCCAGAAGAGGGCATCAGATCTCATCACGGATGGTTGTGAGCCACCATGTGGTTGCTGGGATTTGAACTCAGGACCTTTGGAAGAGCAGTCGGTGCTCTTAACCATTGAGCCATCTCACTAGCCTGAAAATCTTAACACTTGTAAAGACTAATCATAAAGGCAAAAAAAAAAAAAAAAATATGAACAGACCTTTAACCAGTAAGGAGATTGAACTAGTCATCAAAACCTTCCAACCAAGAAAGTTCCAGACCAGATAGCTTAAACCTTGAAGAATTAACATTTTTGGCCCAGGGAGATGATTCTGGAGGTGATTCGGTACTGCTGGGTTATGAGTTCAGATCCCCCACAATCAAATGAATGTGTAGTACAAGTGTGCCTGGCAGCCTGCCCGCTATCTCTGCTTTCAAGAGGTATAGACTATGTGGTGATTTGAATGATAATGGACCTAATAAGCTCACAGGGCTCATGAGCATTATTAGGAGATATGGCCTTGTAGGTGTGGCTTTGTTGAGTCTCTGGGATTGGGCTTGTGGTCTCAGATGCTCAAGCCAGGCCCAGTGTGGCATTCTCTTTCTCATGTCTTCCTGATGTAGAACTCTCAGCTGTCTTTCCAGCTCCATGTCTGCCTAGATGCTGCCATGTTTCCCAACATGATGATAATGGACTAAACCTTTGAACTGTAAGCCAGCCCCAGTTAAAGGCTTTCCTTTCTAAGAGTTGCTGTGGTCATAGTGTCTCTTCTCAGCAACAAAAAACACTAAGACAGACAGTAAGGTCGCTAAGCTGACTGCTCAAATCATGGACTCTGAGATAAGTCAGAGACTTTCTCTCATTAAGGTGACAGTCAATCAAGCAAGGTACCCAACATCGACCTTGGTGCACAAATAGGCATCTGTATATGCAGCACACATGCACACACACACACACACACACACACACACACACACACACACACACATCCTGCATGTGCAGCACACACATACACACGACCTGCATGTGCAGCACACATGAAAAAATTAACAATTCCTTTCAAACTCTAGCAAAAAAAAAAAAAATTGAAGAGGGAACATTTTCAAACTTATTTTAGAGGCCAGCATTACCTTAATACTGAAATGAAGGATACTGTGAGAGAGGTACCAACCAGTATCCTTCATACTTGAGTATTGATGTGAAAATCTTCAACAAAATATTAGCTAGTTAAGTTCAAGATTACATGAAAAAGATTATGTACTGCTCAGCAGTGGTGGCACATCCCTCTAATTCCAGTACTCAGGAGGCAGAGGCAGGTGGATCTCTGTGAGTCTACAGATTTTTTTTCCCTTGTTCCGGTCAACTCTGCTCTCTCCGGTCTGCCCTGCTCTCTCTGGTCTGCCCCGCTCGCTCCGGTCGGTCTCTCCGGTCCAAGGATTTGTTTTTTATTATTATTCTTCATAAGTACGCTGTAGCTGACTTCAGATACACCAGAGGAGGGCATCAGATCTCATTATGGGTGGTTGTAAGCCACCATGTGGTTGCTGGGATTTGAATTCATCACCTTCGGAAGAGCAGTCGGGTGCTCTTACTCGCTGAGCCATCTCACCAGCCCGAGTCTACAGATTTATAATCTACAGAGAGCTCCAGGATAGCCAGGGTTGTTACACAAGAAACTCTGTCTCAAAAAACCAGTCGATTGATAGATAGAAAGATAGATAGATCTAATAAATAACAGACATACAAATAAATAATAGGAAAAAAGGTTATGCACCATGAACAAGTGGAATTTATTCCTGAAATGCAAGGATATTTCAACATGCAAAATCAGTCAGTGTGTAATACATTGATATCTAGAAGGTTGACTAAGGTAAGATTTCTTTTTTTGTTTGTTTGTTTGTTTGTTTTTCTTCGAGACAGGGTTTCACTGTGTAGTCCTGGCTGTCCTAGAACTCACTCTGTAGACCAGGCTGGCCTCGAACTCAGAAATCCGCCTGCCACTGCCTCCCAAGTGCTGGGATCAAAGGCGTACGCCACCACTGCCCGGCTTTCTTTCATTTTTTTATTTTATTTTTTAAAAAAATTTATTTATTTATTATATGTAAGTACACTGTAGCTGTTCTCAGACACACCAGAGGAGGGCATCTGATCTCATTACAGATGGTTGTGAGCCACCATGTGATTGCTGGGATTTGAACTCAGGACCTCCAGAAGAGCAGTCACAGCTCCTAACCCCTGAGCCACCTCTCCAGCCCTGAGATTTATTTTAATATTTATTTATTTATAATATATTTACATCTCAAGTGTTATCCCCTTACCCAGTTTCCCCCTCCCTGAAACCCCCCTATCCCATACACCCTCCAACTGCTTCTATGAGGGTGTTCCTCCACCCACTCCCTCCTCCCTGCCCTCAATTCCCCTACACTGGGGCATCTATCAAACTTTCATAGGACCAAGGACCTCTCTTCCCATTGATTCCTGACAAGGCTGTCCTCTGCTACACATGCAGCTGGAGTCATGCGTACTCCCTGGTTGGTGGCTTAGTCCCTGGAAGCCCTGGGGGATCTGGCTAGTTGATATTGTTGTTCTTCCTATGGGGTTGCAAAACCCTTCAGCTCCTTCAGTCCTTTCTCTAACTCCTCCATTGGGGACCCTGCACTCAGTGGAATCAATGGTAGGCTGCGGGTATCTGCCTCTGTATTTGTCAGGCTCTGGCAGGGTCTCTCAGGAGACGACCTTTTCAGGCTCCTTTCAGCAAGTCTTTCTCAGCATCCACAATAGTGTCAGGGTTCGGTGACTGTATCTGGGATGAATCCCCAGGTGGGACAGTCTCTGGATGACCTTTCCTTCAGTCACTGCTCTGCACTTTGTCTCTCCATATTTGCTCCCATGAGTATTTTGTTCTCTTTTCTAGGAAGGACTGAAGCACCCACACTTTGGTCTTCCTTCTTCTTGAGCTTCATGTGGTCTGTGAATTCTATCTTGGGTATTCAGAGCTTTTGGGCTAATATCCACTTACCAGTGAGTGCATACCATGTGTGTTCTTTTGGGATTGGATTACCTCACTCGGGATGATATTTTCGAGGTCCATCCATTTGCCTAAGAATTTCATGAAGCCATTGTCTTTAATAGCTGAGTAGTACTCCATTGTGTAAATGCACCACACTTTCTGTATCCATTCCTCTGTTGAGGGACATCTGGGTTCTTTCCGGCTTCTGGCTATTAGAAATAAGGCTGCTATGAACATAGTAGAGCATGCGTCCTGAGGTAAGATTTCTTTAATCCAGGTTTTTGTTTCCGATGATGAAAGAATTTATAGATGTAGACAAAAGACTAGAAAGCAAAGATTCCTTGGGAAAAGGAAGTACTTGAGAGTGTGTGTGAGCAACCTCCTGTTTGGGGACCACACCTGGAGATCTAATGAGCTGTTCCTTGTAGACTTAAGATACAGACAAGAGGGGCGTGTTTATGCAAATCATCTGACTAGGTCCAGCTTTTATGATGCTTAACCCATCTCCCCTCCCCTGGGGTGTGCTCCTGTGCCTCCCAGCTTTCCATTTTCATTATCTATAACATACAGGTGATGGCTGATCTTGGTTGTCTGCTGGGCATTCCTGTGAGGTATTATCCTAATCAAATGATTGGAAGCAGAAAGACCCACCCTACACCTGAAGAAGAGCCCAGAGAGAGAGACTCTTGGCTTTTTGTCTGATTGCCCTCATTCTCAGTTTGTTCATCCTGGTGCTGGTGCTGGTATTTAACTCCAACTTCTTCAGGATTCTGCCTGAAGACCAGTGGTTCAGCAGGGTGCTCTCCAGTGTCTGATTGGACTGTGGAGATAACTCATGAATATCTCCTCATAGACTGAATAGCGATTACATTCTCAGCCTTTCTGTTATGAGACAGGCATTGTTGGATTGCCAAGACCACGTTCTGTAAAGGAGTCTAAGAAGTCACACATGTGCACACGTGCACTCACACGCAAGCGCGCACACACACATACTTTATCAGTTCTGTTCCTTTAGAGAACCCTGATACAAAATGTATTAGTGATTTGAAGCCATAGGACTTACTTACATAATGTGTCAATTTTCCTTTAATTACCCTTACTAGTTTAGTACCAGCAATGGAAGGTCAAGTACCAGTCCCCAGGAGAGAGTATTAGCCAACTGCACATGCTCAAGAGTTTTGTTGTTTATGGTGATTTTTAAAATCCAGGAGAACATCATAGAGGTGAAGTCTCTTTCTTTTCTATTTACATGTCATGGAAAGTGACTTGCCTTCATTCTGTGTAAAGTAAGGAGGAGATAGTGTAACGGAAGAGTTAGTCACAGTCTCTGATTTCTGACTTTCTGCCTAGAGACCCTTTTGCAACACCACATTAACTGAAGGAAAGACCAATGCCACATGATTGCAGTCAGTGCAGAAAACTTAGTAGATGAAAGTCAGTAGTTTGCCAGGATCACAATAATCATCAGCTGGAGGTAAATTACTTCCATGTACTAACAGCCATATACAGAAATCCCAAGGTAGAGCCAGGCGTGGTGGCACACGACTTTAATCCCAGCACTTGGGAGGCAGAGGCAGGCAGATTTCTAAGTTCGAGGCCAGCCTGGTCTACAGAGTGAGTTCCAGGACAGTGAGGGCTACACAGAGAAACCCTGTCTCAAAAAACAAAAAAAAACAAACAGAAAGCCCAAGGTAGCATGATATTCAAAGCTGAATACTGAAAACCAGAAACAAGGCGAGGATTCCCACTTTCAGCACCTCTGTTCACTAAAGTCCTCAGTCATAACTGATGCAATTAGGTTTTGTTTTTTGGTTTTTTTTAAATAGGCAGTAGTGGCGCTCACCTTTATTTCCAGTACTCAGGAGGCAGAGGCAGGTGGATATCTGTGAGTTCAGGGCCAGCCTGGTCTACATAGTGAGTCCCAGGACAGCCAGGGCTACACAGAGTTCTTGTCTTGAAAAACAAAACAGCAGCCACAACAAAATCAGTATATATACACATAAAGACCTCCTGCAGCTCAGCAATAGTCAATAACCTGATTTTTAACGTGACGCTCCTTCAAAGAAATGTGTAGAAATGACCAGCAAGTACATGAAATGATGCTCAAGATAGACAACCACCAGAAAAACACAAATCACAACTACAATGAGCTATCCTCATCATTGTCAATTTGACAGGACCAAGAATAATATTGAAGCCAGGTTTGGTGGCGCACACCTTTAATCCCAGCGCTCGGGAGGCAGAGGTAGGCAGATTTCTGAGCCTGGTCTACAGAGTGAGTTCCAGGACAGCCAGGGCTATACAGATAAACCCTGTCTCGAAAAACCAAAATAAATAAATAAAATAAAATAAAAAGAATAATATTGATTATTTAGATGAGGTCGATTGTGGTGGGAAGACCCAGTATTACTGTGAGTGGTACCATCCCACGGGCTGGACCCTGGGAGGAGTACAAAGGAGAAAGTGAGCTGCACACTAGCACACACTGCTCAGACTACTGACTGTAGACGCAATGTGAATGCCTCTGCAAGCTCCTGCCTCCAAAGGTTCTTCATCATGGTGGACTATACACCCAGCTATGATTGGGGGAGGGGGAAACAACCTTGTGATTTAAATGAGAATGGCCCCTATAGGCTCATATGTTTGAATGCTTGGCCTCCAGTTGGTGAGAAGGATTAGGAGGTGTGGCCTTGCTGGAGAAGGTGTCCTTGGAGGTGGGCTTTGAGATCTCAAAAGACTCCGGCTTCCCTGATTAGCTCTCTTTGTCTCAGCTACTGCTCCAGTGCCTGCTTGCCCACTGCTGCCAAGCTCCCCACTATGATAACATCGTACTCTAATCCTCTGGAACCATGGGCTCCAAATTAAATTCTTTCTATTTCTTCTACTTCTAATAGAGAAGTAGCTAAGACCCTTAAGATACTTCCTCTTGTTACTGTAATACAGTAACAAGACAAACCACTCATAGAATGGATAAACCCACTGTGCCCTGTCTGTCAAGAGTGGTGGCTTGCCGGGCAGTGGTGGCACATGCCTTTAATCCCAGCACTTGGGAGGCAGAGGCAGGTGGATTTCTGTGTTCGAGGCCAGCCTGGTCAACAAAGTGAGTTCCTTTGCAGAGGACAGCCAGGGCTATACAGAGAAACCCTGTCTCAGGAAAAAAAAAAAAAAAAAAAAAAAAAAAAGTGGTGGCTCATCCCTGAAATCTCAGCACTCAGAAAGCAGAGTCAGGAAAATCAGAAATTTAAGGCTAGCCTGGGCTACATGAATGAGACTCTTTACAACACAAACCGATTTATTTTCACACAGAGAAATATTACTATTAGGCCTCAAGAAGGAAATTTGATAAGGTAGGAACGGGATGCAACTTGGGGACAGGATCGTACATGCAAAATGATAATGCTGCAGGATTCCACTTACACGGCGTAGCTGAAGGAGCTGGAAAACAAACAGTAAAGACGCGGGAGGGGAAACAAGCTGTCCAGGATATAAAGTTTCTGCTTTGCAAGGATGCAAAGGGCCTAGCAATATGCACAAACTCAAACATACTGTGTACTTAAGTTGGTGATTGTGCACTCTAGCTGACAATTGTCTACTCAGAACATAGGCCAGAAAGTTCAGAGAATTAGTGAACAGTGTGCTATACATAACCATATGATGCATAACGATCATAGTGATGTTTAAAGTCAGTGAAATATGAAATATACAGACTTCATGTTTAAGGATCCAGGAAAATATAAGAAACAAACAAAAAACAATATTTTCATCCAGTTTTGGACTCTTGGAAAAGGAATGTACTTTTTCACGACAAAGCTTTTAATCCCTGGTAAGGCCATATAAACAGCTTCTAACCCAAATGTCTTGTTTCTGAACTGCTTGAAGAAAATTAAAGAACCTGAAATACTGCTGCAGAAAACTTTAGCATGGGGCTGGAGAGATGGCCCAGTGGTTAAGAGCACTGACTGCTCTTCTGAAGGTCCTGAGTTCAAATCCCAGCAGCCACATGGTGGCTCACAACCATCTGTAATGAGATCTGATTCCCTCTTTTGGTGTGTCCAAAGACAGCTACAGTGTTCTTACATATAATAAAAAATAAATCTTTGGGCTGGAGGGAGCAGAGGTCCTGAGTTCAATTCCCAGCAACCACATGATGGCTCACAACCGTCTGTACAGCTACAGTGTACTCATATACATAAAATAAATAATTTTTTTTATAAAAGAAAACTATAGCATGTACCCACATTTATGTGTGTCTGGTCATTCTTCAGCAACTTATTGCAGAATCTGCCACGCACAATAAATCCCCGGACTGTGTCATTTGATAATGCCGCTACTGAGGATGAGGTGATAACCGTGGGCATCATTGGATGTGGCCACCTTGGAAGGCAGCTGACTAATGTATTGCTGAAAGTCGTCCCTATCCCTGCCGAGAACCTGCAGATCTCCACTAGGAGGCCAGAGTCCCTGGGTGAGGACCAGTGAATGCTAAACAGTGGATGTGGGGCTGCGGAACATTAACAAAGCTGTCTTAAAAGGTGCCTTCCCTGCTGGCTGTCCCTCAATTATAAACTTGTTGGTTAAGACAACTTTTTTCCACTTATTATGTCTGTCCCTCTTTGGTGCAAAATACCTTTCTGGGTATAAGATATGGGGGGGTGGTTCATATAGTATTTAAATCTAACTGGAATATTAGTCTAGAAAAAAAGTTACCAAATATTTACATTTGGCCTTATATTTTTAAAAAACTGTCATCTGAGTACAAACATATTTACAGTGACTCTAGGTGTTGACCAATGTGACAGAAACAAGAACTGTGATTGTCTTTGAAGAAGTGGAGTGAAGAGTCCAAAGAACATTCTGGGGAGAAGGAAATTCTTTACATCTAGGGTAGTGGTGACTTGTTGGTCATGATCCCTTTGGAAGGGGGATGGATGTCAAGCGACTCTTTCAGATGAGTTGCCTAAGACTATCAGAAAACACAGATATTTACATTACAAATCACAACAGTGGCAAATTTACAGTTAGGAAGCAGCAACAAAAATAATTTTATGGCCAGATGTGGTGGTGCATGTGGGAGGCAGAGGCTGGTCTACAAAGTGAGTTCCAGGACAGCCAGGGCTATACAGAGAAACCCTATCTCAATATATATATATCAACAACAACAATAATAAATTTTATTGTTGGGGGGTCACCAAAACATGAGGAACTGTATTAAAGGGTTGTAGCATTAGGAAGGTTGAGAACCGCTGGTCTAGAGGGAGCTATGGACAAAACTGTTCAAGCTGTATACTTCAGAGTTCCATGTGGTACTGTATGTAAATTACACTACAATAAAATGCAAAATAACATTGCAAAGCAGTATGCATACTGTAGAAGAATTACCCTTGAGGGAAGAATAACCATCCATCCATACTCTTCTTAACCAGCCTATCGTTGTTCCCCCACCCCCACCCTTTTTTGAAGTATATTGTATACTGGCTTTTTATCTGATGCATTTGGAAGTGCATTTCGTATCAGTTAGCATTGGTTAAAATAAAGATTTTTAAGCCTTTTCACTGCCACCCGGCTGGCTTGGAGAGCACTCCCTAGTGTGTCTGACCTTATCAGGGTGTGCTTGTTGTCCCCGGTGTCTGGGCATTCTGGGGGAGGAGATGGGGCAGAGCTACAGTTGTGAGTGCTTTGTGCAGAAGGCAGTAGCACACGCCTCCATTCCCAGCACTCAGGAGGCCCAGGCAGTTGAGTTTCTGAGTTTGAGGCAGGCCTGGTCTACAGAGAGGGTTCCAGGACAGCCAGGGCTACCCAGAGAAACCCTGTCTTGAAAAACTAAAAAGAAAAAAACAAATTGGATTCTAGCTGCAAAACCCCTCTGTGCACCGTGTAAGGGAACAGCATAATTGCTGGTCCATGGTTCTCAACCTTCCTAATGCTGTGACCCTTTAATACAGTTCCAAGTGTTATGACCCCCAACAGTAAAACTATTTTTGTTACTACTTCATTACTACTGCTACTGTTTGCTACTGCTATGAATCAAAGTGTAATATCTGATGTGCAGGATATCTGCTATTTGACTCCTGTAAAAGGGTCACGACCCACAGGTTGAGAATCGCTCTCATATGCTTATCAAAGAATGGTGGCTGCCTGTTCTCTTAGCACTCTTCCTCTTGTCCTCGAGAAGCCTTATACACAAGGAGCTTGCCTCTCCGATAACTTTCACATTCTGTTTTACAGTAATGCTGAAAGCACACCAGATGGAAGCATACATTTTAAATCCTTACTTTTGTAAATCCACATTGAAGTAAAGATAATCAAACAATTAAGTACCTGTGCGTTTAAGGCAGTTGTATGAGTTATCACATACACAGAGACTGTTTGTCTCTACATCTATGAATATCTTACTCTTGTTATGTACATGGTACAAAAACTGTAAAACCTTCCACAAGTCCTCCCCGTTTCTGTGGCACATCCTCTCACGTTTCTAATTTTACCCACTAACTCAAGCCAGTGAGCTGTGGAGCTTTCAGTGAGTCACATACAGCATCCTGAAGCTTCAGTGTACTCGTCTTTAAAACAGGAACCACAGAAGCACCCTGTGAGAGTCACCTTAACCAACACACAGAGAGCACTGTGTACACCCTCTGGCAGGTGCTAACTCTTCAGTAAGTGGAGCCCGAGTGTTTCTTAGAGATTCTTTTTCTAGCTCACATTAAGAACTAAAAATAAAAACATCCAGCATTTGTTCCAAAATCAAGACAACAGCAGTCATGTAAGAAGCCTAATGTCTGCCACAGCCGTACCAGCTGCTTTCGCAAAGGGGTTGTTGGAGGGTGGAGTGGGGGGGGCTTCTTCTCTGCGTAGCTCACGTAGCTCGCGGAGGCTGGTTTCTGTGGCCACGTGACTTAAGTTGCTTACTGAAACACCCTTATGGCCATCCTCTCTCCACAGCTGATGTGCAGGTCAAACGTCTCTGCATTACTCTGTTCTTTCTCCCTCCCAGGTGAGTTTCGGAAACTAGGGGTCCGGTGCGTCTATGACAACGCTGCTGTGGCGAGCTGGGCCAAAGTGTTGTTCCTCTGCTGTCTGCCGGCCCAGCTGCCTAATATCTGCCTAGAAATTCAATCCAAACTTAACAAGCACTGCACCGTGTACAGCTTTGTATCCGCCATCCCGCTACCCAGGTATCTTGTCAGAATGAGAGCGGAACTCATAGCCCTAACTCTTGGAGTTTTAGTCATCCTCAGTAATGAGGAGGAGGAGGCGGTAGCTTGACCTGCAGAAAGACCCCGCTAGCCTTTCTAGTTCTATCTTCCTCCAGTTTTATAACCGATAGCACTCGGTGTTGAGATGATTTTCCCTGCCTAAAATATTACTGGCCTGCTGTTTCCCAGCACTCCATTCCCACTTGGGGCACCAGAGAACAACATGAGAAGCTAGTAAAAATACATGCCAAACATTTGTTTTTGTAGTCTTGCATCTAGCTAAGAGCTAGGCACATGATAACATTCAGTAAATATTAGGTGGGTGGTTGAACAATCTAATTAATCAATGCCGCAAGCACACAGTGGGCCCACAGCTTGTTGCCTGAGCAGTGGCTTTCAGGGGAGGGGCTAGGGTTTGGCCTGGATTCAGATACAGTAGATTGGAAAGTCACTCATTCCAGTCTGTACTCCGTCTTTGTGGCTTCCAGGTTGAAAACTTTACTGAATCACACCAATATCCTGAGGCCCCAGTATCAATTTGTTGAGGATTTTGACAACATCTGGGGAGAGAATGAGGAGGTCTCAAGTGCTCTCCAAGATACAACGATTATCCGGGGTACCTGCCCCTACAGTAATATTGGTAATGGCACAACTGTGTAACTATTTCTGGCATTCTTTTGACAATTATCTTCTCTCTCTCTCTCTCTCTCTCTCTCTCTCTCTGTGTGTGTGTGTGTGTGTGTATGTGTGTATGTAAAGCACAAAGCAGATACATTCTTAGTGATTTGAGTTTGGAACACAAAGAGCTTAGTAAGAAAAAAAGCAACCTTTGTTAGGCAGAATGGAGCAGCCTAATTTGTGGATCCTTAAGTCTGGGCTAGAAACAACCAGGGGAAATAGCTATGTGAATAAGAGAATGAGCTGGGCTTGGTGGTACACGCCTATAACTCCAGCCTTGGAGAGAAGGAGACAGGAGAATCAGTATTGGACTCTTGCGCTGTATAACCAGTTTGAGGGCAGCTAAAGCTACATGTGAACCTGTCTCAAAAAAAAAATTAACCCAAACAAAACAAAACAAAGAAAAACAACAACAACAAAAAAGAAAGAAGGAAGGAAGGAAGGAAGGAAGGAAGGAAGGAAGGAAGGAGAAGGGAAGGGAGGGAAGGAAGGAAGGAAGGAAGGAAGGAAGAAAGAAAGAAAGAAAGAAAGAAAGAAAGAAAGAAAGAAAGGAAAGAAAGAGAAAGGAAAGAAAACAAACCCAGGAGTTTGGGACAAAAAAAAAAAAGATGGGGGGGGGTGTTCCCTTTAATCCTGCGGTGTTCCCTAGTTCCTCTCCACTTTGTGGCGTTCCTTCTGTCATTAGCTCTGACTGCCTTCGTCCTAGCTGCTTCCCTTTGATAGGGCAAATGGGCCTCTTTCCAGGGAGCAAAGAGTGTCCCTTCATCTCCTGTCATACTGACAACCAATGTAGGAGAGAAGGTGGCTTCACAGTCACTCTCTGGGCTTTGTGAGTCACTCTTTCTTTCAGGTTCCCTGCAACCCGCTGCTGTGTGTGCTCATTGTGATTCTCCTCCTGTCTAGGGGGAATAACCCTTAACGTCAAGTGGATAGAGGGGCTGTGCTACGCCCTCATCAATGCCTGCACGTCAAGGAGCGTGTTTCACTCGCAGGTGCTAAAGCTGCTAAACAGTCTGCTTCTCCCTGTGCATTTAGAAAGCTGCAATATAGACCCAGCATCCTGCCCCAAATTTAAGTTAACAGATTTCATGAACAAAACCTACGTCAAAAACTTGTATCAAAAAAGGTAAAGTATCAAACATCTGGATCTCACAGTTTTGTTTTAACCTATGCTGTTTGTTTGTTTGTTTATGGGACAGGGCTTCTCTGTATAGCTCTGGCTGTCCTGGAACTCACTCTGTAGAATAGGTTGGCTTTAAATTCAGAGAATCTGCCTGCCTCTGCCTCCCAAGTACCAGGATTAAAGGCCTGCAGCACCACTGCCCAGTTAACAGATACTTTTTTTTTCTTTTAAAGATTTATTTCTTTATTATATATAAGTACACTGTAGCTGTCTTCAGACACTCCAGAAGAGGGCATCAGATTTCATTACAGATGGTTGTGAGCCACCATGTAGTTGCTGGGATTTGAACTCAGGACCTTCACAAGAGCAGTCAATGCTCTTACCTGCTGAGCCATCTCTCTAGCCCAGTAACAGATACTTTAAAAAAAAAAACATTTCTTTGTAAGAGGACTTATAGAGACCAGAGATAAACCTGTAGGAGTCAGGATTCTCTTTTCACCATGTGGATTCTGGGATCAAACTCAGGTTGTCAGCATGGCCACAAGCTCCCTTACCTGCTGAGCCTTCTCGTCTGCCTCACACATGCTTTCCTTTCATCCTTTCACGGTCTTCTCCTTGTCTCAGGTTCCTAATAGACAAGACTAGCATCACACAGAGCTCTAGCAGGATGCAGAAAGCAACAGTGGTACTCTGCCTCCGTGTTTCTAACAGTGTAGGAATAGTTTTGCATACATATTACAATATAATGACAATATAAATAAATGTCTGTTGGTGCCTAGATAATATGACAAATACATGGTCTATTAGCCAACTATCCTTTGGGAGTAATTTTGAAGATTCATTTTGTTTGAGAATGTGTGTGCTCTACCTACAGTTTTACTGAGAACATGATTAAGCAGAAGATTCCAGGCTGGAAATCATTTTCCCATTCTCCTGTAGTGTTGTGAGCACAGTTTGGTTGTCTTCAGCTTTTAGACTTGCTGTTGGGAGTGATGGGGTTTCTCTAACTCCTCTTCTTGTAGTTTTGGTTTTTGAGATGGTCTGCTCAGCTCTGTCCCCCGTCCCCACTCCCCAGACTGGGGCTCACTATGAGCTTGTGAGCTACTCAGGCTTCTGGCCAAATTCCAGGTGCTGGGCTGTTTTACTCCTTTTTATGTTGGACAGAGTCTCACTGCATAGTCGTTCCTGGCTTGAAACTTGCTATATCAACCAGGTTGGCCTTGAACTCACAGACATTCTGCCTCTTGAGTGCCGGGATTAAAGGTGTGTACCACCATGCTGACTCAAAGTCCTCATTCATGGCAAACACCTATCTGATTGAAGCACTTCCCAAACCCTCTTCCCCCAGCTAATTTTTTAAAAATAATGTGAAATATCATACCTGTACAGAAGAAGTTCATATTCTATTTGAAAATATACCACTTTATAAATGATTGTGATGCACACGCCATGCTGCCCCACCCTGGAGAGGTATGTTCAGCTAGACTTCACCATCTGAGTTTTCCAGTCTTCTCTGGTTTTGACTTTGCGACTTCCCACCTTCCCCTCATTATTTCAAGTATTCTGCTCCTTTCTCTCCTTCTTTTCTGGTATTATCTGTCTGTTGGTCTGTTTGTGTATCTATCTACTTATCTATGATCTATCATCTGAGATATATATGTGCCTATTAGGTTATTTGATGTGTATATGATTTATGTAAATCATATTGTCTTAGTCAGGGTTTCTATTCCTGCACAAACATCATGACCAAGAAGCAGTTGGGGAGGAAAGGGTTTATTCAGCTCACACTTTTCACATTGCTGTTAATCACCAAAGAATGTCAGGACTGGAACTCAGGCAGGTCAGGAAGCAGGAGCTGATGCAGAGGTCATGGAGGGATGTTCTTTACTGGCTTGCTTCCCCTGGCTTGCTCAGCCTGCTCTCTTATAGAATCCAAGACTGCCAGCCCAGAGATGATCCCACCCACAAGGGGCCCTCCCCCTTGATCACTAATTGAGAAAATACCCCACAGCTAGATCTCATGGAGCTACTTCCCCAACTGAAGCTCCTTTCTCTGTGATAACCCCATCTGTGTCAAGTTGACACAAAACTAGCCAGTACACATATTTAAACACATATAAAACATATAGATATATGTATAAAACATACAAGTATATATTATATCACACACACATATAAAACATCTTTTGTGCCCTGGTCCATACAGCTCCACCATTGCTGTTCTCTTTTTTACTTTTTTGCATCTAGAAGTCTCTATTGTGATATAGTCAAGTTCAGAGATTCTTGCCTCAGTGTGGTATTTCACACCTAATTTATATGTATTAAACAGACTCGAAGAAAATAATGCTATCTCTTTTTTTTTCCACATAGGCCTTTCCCCTGGTTTGATCTGACTACTGTGCAACTCAAGGAAACTCCCTTTAGCCAGCACATCTCCGGCACTCCTTCTCTTCAGGACCACATTAGTCTTGTGTACTGTGAACTACTTGGTCTCATCATAAGCGAAGAAGAATTGCCTTATATTTCCACAGTTATCCGGCCCCTAGTAGACGGGAATTGACAGAGAGCCATGAGTTCTGCTTGACACCTGAGTGAAGAATAAAATATGAGATCCTCCTCTGTATGTCAGTATTCTTGGGTATTTCTAGCTCTTAGAAACACTCTAGTCCATCGCTTCCCCCCAAAGCCCTTGTCAACACAAACTAATGTCTTTTACCTGCTAAATTCAAGCAGTTATGTCACAATTAGACAATCAGACACCACAACTTCTTTTCCTGTGATGATATAAAACTAGAAAATGATAAAATTTGATTCTCTCTCTCTCTCTCTCTTTTTTGTGGATAGATGAGATAATGTTGGATGAGCAATCTTAGTTGAATTATGATTAATTCATACTTGTTTTAGTGATATTTGACTATTCTGGAATGGTTATTTAAAGTGATTCCCATTTAAACCCATACAAATCATAGAAATATTCCTGTAAAGATATAGCTCACTGGTGTAGGATGCTTGTCTAGGATGCCCAGAGCTGCATGATTTTATTCACCAGCACCCCGTAGATTGGGTGACATGGCACCTACTTTCAGTCCTAGCACTTAGGACGTAGAGGCAGGAGCGTTGGATGTTGAAGGTTTTTCTTGGCTACACAGTGAGTTTGAGGCCAGCCTTGATCACAGGAGACGATGTCACAGAAAAACCATGAAAGGAACAGAACAAACCATCAGTCCCAACATCAATGGCAACCAACGAGGGTTGAGTGTGGTGACACAGATCTATAGTCCTGGTGCCAGGGGTCTGCAACGGGAAGGTGGTAAGTTCTGGGCCAGTCTCGTGCCTCAGGTGAGTCCGTCTTAAAACAGACAGATACAAACAAAAAAAGTATATTCAAACCTGGCACTTCCATTAAATCCTTTTTAAAAAATTGTATTTCTAGTGTACATTTATTTCATGTTTTACCAAAACTTCTTGTCAATTGTAATAGAGCTGAAAACAAAAGCAGTAGGCCCAGCGAGGTAGGAAATGAAGTTTCCAGCTTTGCCCCAGGAGCTCAAGGGCTTCTGAGCAAACACATGGAAATCACCATGGTCTCATATTGATCATTTACATTTTGTTATTTTTGCACAATCATGCACTAAGTAAATTCAATGGTTCCAGAATGCTTTCTTTTTTTTTTTTTTTTTTTTTTTTTTGGACAATTTCTAATCACAAGGTGTTGATGGATGCCTTTAATCCCAGTACTCAGGAGACAGTGGATCTCTGTGAGTTTGAGGTCAGCCTGGTCTACAGAGCAAGTTCCAGGACACCTAGAGCTTCACAGAGAAGCCCTCTCCTGTCTCCGTAGGTGGAGGTGGTGGGAAGAAGAAAGAAAGAAAAATAATAATAAGGAAAAGGACAGTTTCTGATAAAACTTTCTAGTTTGGAGAAAAAGTTGGTTTGTCATCCAACACTGATACATAGGCTGGATGTGGATTTACTGTAGTCAGGAGTGTAACTAGACAAGCGCCTCACTGCACTTCTGCACTGTGTTAGCCTCCTAGAATTCAGAAGCGTAACCAAGATGCCGAGGAGTTTGCTCCATGGGTAAAGGGCTCGGTGCACAAGCAAGAAGACAAGCGTTTGGACCGGAGCCAGAGGAAAGGTGGCAGGTGTGGTGGTTGCCTGTAATTTGAGAGGGGAGATGGGAGACAGGAATTCCTCATAGGGTAAGTTGGCTACCTAGACTAACCAATATGTGTCTGAGACTCCCTGCCTGTGTAAATAATGTGGACAGCGATGGGGAAGACACTGGACATCAACTTCTGACCTCCAAACTGACTCACACACTCACACATGTGTGTCCTCACTAACGGGCACAAATACACATGTATACATCATCATCATCATCATCAACAACAACAACAACACACACAGAGAGAAATTTAAAGATGAAAAAAGACAAAATGGCTCAGGGATCGCTACCCCTCTGTCCAATCCAGACCTCGCTACCCCTCTGTCCAATCCAGACAATCTGAATCGATTGCCCAGACTCCCACGTAAAAGTGGAAGGAGAGAGCCAATTCCACAAAGGCATCTTTTTACCTCCACGCGTGTTTCATAGCATGTGAGCCCACACACATCATTTACTTTTTTTTTTTTTAATTTAAAAGTAGTGAGAGCAAGAGAAAAAGAATAGCTGAGCTTGTGTAGCTAGACAGGAAGCAGTCAGGCATGGGAGGTGGAGGCAGGAGAATCAGGAATTCCTGTCCTTCCTTAATTACATAGCAAATTCCAGCCAGTCTGGGCTATATAAGATCCTGTCATAGAACAAACAAGCAAAGATGGGAGCCTGAGTTATTTAAGCAACAAAAAGTATTTAATATTTTTGAGACGTCCAGACATATATTTATTTCAGTTTAAATTTCATTTTGTGGTCTGTGGGTTATTACAGAGAGTCCTCCCCATCTCTGCCAGTCTCTCTCACCTCTGATGTCTAAAGGAAACATTTCCCCTCTTTTTCTTTTTTTTTTTTTTTTTTTTT
>CACVCL010028994.1:0-84128 GCA_902729485.2 Mus minutoides | reverse complement strand
AGGACTTGATGTGGTGGGTGAGTTTGGGTCTGGTGATGCCAAGTACCCTTGGATTCTGTTGCTTCTGTTCTTGCGCTTTCCTCCTGCCATCTCTGCCCGAGGAGACCTGGCATTGGTGCAGACCAGAAAGGACCCGCTGTTTTGCCCTGGGCCCTTATCAATCTCCTGGCTGATGTCTCAAGTTCCACGAGATTGGGCCTGAACAGAGGCAGTGTTCCCCTGCTCACCTCACTTCCAGAGATAGTTTCGGGAGTTCCGAAAGAGCCTAAGAGAGTGCACAGAGCCTGAGGCCCAGGCCCTGAGCTCCTGATGTGGTCTTAAAGTCCTGGAGTTGCTGGGCTCAGAGGAAAGATGGTGGGGTGGCGAGTGCTCTGGCTGGGAGAGGCCCAGCCTCCGGTGGGGCGGAGTTCTCGGATCCTGCCCCTGGGGGCAACTGCTGACCTGCTGCTCCCAACACCACCTCTGCACTGCACTCACGGGTAATTTTGATGAGATCTTAAAGTCCTGGGGTGTCCCTAGCTGTGTCCACTGGGCTCAGAGGAAAGATGGCGGGGTGGCGGGTGCTCTGGCTGGGAGAAACCCAGCCTCCGGTGGGGCGGAGTTCTCGGATCCTGCCCCTGGGGGCAACTGCTGACCCACTGCTCCCAACACCACCTCTGCACTGCACTCACGCGTAACCCGGATGCGATCTTAAAGTCCTGGGGTGTCCCTAGCTGTATCCGCTGGGCTCAGAGGAAAGATCAGGATTCCATTTTTACTATATTAATTCTTCCAATTCATGAGCATGGGAGATCTCTCCATTTTCTGAGATCTTCTTCAGTTTCTTTCTTGAGAGAATTGAAGTTATTGTCATACTTGTCTTTCACTTGTTTGTTAGAGTTACTCCAATATATTTTATGTAATTTGTGGCTATTGTGAAGGGAATTGTTTCCCTAATTTCTTTCTCAGAATGTTTATCCTTTGTATAAAGGAAGGCTAATAATTTATTTGAGTTAATTTTATATCCGGCCACTTTGCTCAAGTTGTTTATCAGCTGGAGAAGTTCTCTGGTAGAATTTTTGGGGTCGCTTATATATACTATCATATCACTTACAAATAGTGATACCTTTATTTCTTTTTTACCAATTTGTATCCCCTTGATCTCTTTTTGTTGTCTTATTGTTCTAGCTAGCACTTCCGGTACTATATTGAATAGATATGGGGAGAGTGGGCATCCTTATCTTTTCCTCAATTTCAGTGGGATTGCTTCAAGTATGTCTCCATTTAATTTGATATTGGCTGTTGGTTTGCAGTAAATTGCTTTTAGTATGTTTAATTATGAGCCTTGAATTCCTGATTTCTCCAATACTTTTAACATGAAGGGGTGTTGTATTTTGTCAAATGCTTTTTCAGCATTTAAGGAGATGATCATGTGATTTTTTTTCTTGCATTTGTTTATATAGTGGATTATGTTAATGGATTTTCATATATTAAACCACCCTTACATCCCTGGGATGAAGCCTACTTGATAGTGGTGAATGATGGTTTTGATATGTTTTTGGATTCGGTTTGCAAGAATTTTATTGAGTATTTTTACATTGATATTCATAAGTGAGATTGGTCTGAAGTTCTATTTTTTGGTTATGTCCTTGTGTGGTTTAGGTATCAGAGTAATTGTGGCTTCATAGAATGAGTTAGGTAGTATTCCTTCTGTTTCTATTTTATGGAATAGTTTGAGAAAAATAGTTTGTATCAGGTCTTCTTTGAAGGTCTGGTAGAATTCTGCACTAAATCCATCTGGCCCTAGGCTATTTTTTTTGGTTAGGAGGTTTTTAATGACTTCTATTTCCCTGTGAGATATAGGCCTGTTTAGATAGTTTACCTACTCTTGATTTAACTTTGGTATGTGGCATCTGTCTAGAAAACCATCCATTTCATCTAGATTTTCCAGTTTTGGTGAGTATATGCTTTTAATAGTAGGATCTGATGACTTTTTTGTATTTTCTCCATTTCTGTTGTTATGTCTCCCTTTTCATCTCAAATTTTATTGATTTGGACACTGCCTCTTGGCCCTTTAGTTGGTTTAGCTAGGGGTTTATCTATCTTGTTTATTCTTTAAAAGAACCAGCTTTTGGTTTTGTTGATTCTTTGCATTGCTTTCTTTGTTCCTATTTGGTTAATTTTGGCTCTGAGTTGGACTATTTCCTGCCTTCTATTCCTCTTAGGTGAGTTTGCTTCTTTTTGTTCTAGGGCTCTCAGGTGTGTTGTGAGGTTCTTCGTGTAAGATCTCTCTAGTTTCTTTACCAGTGCACTTAGGGCACTGCTTTCATTGTGTCCCATAGGTTTGGGTATGATGTGTCAACATTTTCATTAAATTTCAGGAAGTCTTTAATTTCTTTCTTTCTTTATTCCTTGACCAAGTTATCACTGAGTAAAGAGTTGTTCAGTTTCCATGTGTATGTGAGCTTCCTGTAGTTTTAGCTGTTAGTGAAGACCAGCCTTAGGCCCTGGTGGTCTGATAGGATGCATGGTATTATTTCAGTCTTCTTGTATCTATTGAGGGTTGTTTTGTGACCAATTATATGGTCGATTTTGGAGAAGGTACCATGAGATGCTGAGAAGAATGTGTATTCTTTTCTTTTAGGGTAAAATGTTCTGAAGATGTCTGTTAAATCCATTTGGTTCATAACCTCTCTTAGTTTCACTGTGTCTCTGTTTAGTTTCTGTTTCAATGACCTATCCATTGGTAAGAGTGGGGTGTTGAAATCTCCCACTATTATTGTGTGGGGTTCAATGTGTGTTTTGAGTTTTAGTAAAGTTTCTTTTATGAATTTGGGTGCTCTTGCATTTAGGGCATAGATGTTCAGAATTGAGAGTTCCTCTTGGTGGATTTTCCCCTTGATGAATATGAAGTATCCTTCTTCATCATGCTTGATAACTTTTGTTTGAAAGTCTATTTTATTGGATATTTGGACTCCTGCTTGTTTCCTTGGATCATTTGCTTGGAAGACTTTTTTTCCATCCTTTTACTCTGAGGTAGTGCCTGTCTTTGTTGTTGAGATGTGTTTCTTGTATGCAGCAAAATGTTGGATCTTGTTTGCATATCCAGTCTGTTAGCTTATGTTTTCTTATAGGTGATTTGAGTCCATTAATATTGAGAACTATTAAATAGAGATGATTGTTGGTCCCTGACATGTTTGCTTTTGTAGATGGTTTTATGTGCTTGTGGCTCTCTGCTTTTGAATTTATTGTGAAATGCTTAATATCTTGTCCTTTCTTTGATGCAGGTATCTTTCTTGTGTTGGATTTTTCCTTCCAGGATCCTCTGTAAGGCTGGGTTGGTAGATAGATACTATTTTAATTTGGTTTTGTCCTGGAACATTTTGTTTTCTCCATCTATGTTGATTGAGAGTTTTGCTGGGTATAGTAGTGTTCTCTTAGAGTCTGCATGACCTCTGACCAGGCTCTCTGGCTTTTATAGTCTCTGTTGAGAAGTCTGATGTAATTCTGATAGGTCTACCTTTGTATGTTACTTGGCTTCCCTTGCAGGTTTTAATATTCTTTTGTTGCTTTGTGCATTTTGTGTTTTGATAATTATGTGACCAGAAGATTTTCTTTTCTGGTCCCATTTATTTGGTGTTCTATAGGCTTCTTGTACCTTTATGTCCATCTTTTTCTTTAGGTTGAGGAAGTTTTCTTCTATGATTTTGTTGAAGACATTTTCAGGTCCTTTGTGCTAGGAATCTTTGTTCTCCTCTATTTCTATTATTCTTAGATTTGGTCCTTTCATTGTGTCCTGAATTTCCTGGATGCTTTGGGTTAGGAGTTTTTATGTTTTGAATTTTCCTTGACAATTGTGTCAATCTCTTCTACTGTATTTTTTTCCAATTTTTATTAGATATTTTCTTCATTTACATTTCAAGTGTTATCCAGTAAGTTCTGTAGACCCTCCCCCATCCCTGCCCTGCTCCCCTACCCACCCACTCCCACATCTTGGCCCTTACATTCCCCTGTACTGGGGCATATAAATTCTGCATGACCAAGGGGCCTCTCTTTCCAATGATGGCCAACTAGGCCATCTTCTGCTATATATGCAGCTAGAGACATGAGCTCTGGGGGTACTGGTTAGTTCATGTTATTCTCCCGCCTATAGGGTTGAAGACCCCTTCAGCTCCTTGGGTACTTTCTCTAGCTCCTTCCTTGGGAGTCCTGTGTTCCATCTAATAGCTGACTGTGAGCATCCACTTCTGTGTTTGCCAGGCACAGTATAGTCTCCCACGAGACAGCTATATCAGGGCCCTTTCAGCACTATCTTGCTGGCATATGCAATAGTGTCTATGTTTGGTGGCTGATTATGGGATGGATCCCCGGCAGCTGCAGTCACTGTTTGGTCCATCCTTTTGATTCAGCTTCACACATGATCTCTGTAACTCCTTCAATGTGTGCTTTGTTCTTAATTCTAGGAAGGAGCGAAGTGTCCACATTTTGATCTTCATTCTTCTTGAGTTTCATGTGTTTAGTAAATTGTATCTTGGGTAGTCTAGGTTTCTGGGCTAATATCCACATATCAGTGAATACATGTTATGTGAGTTCTTTTGTGATTGGGTTACCTCACTCAGGATGACACCCTCCAGATCCATCCATTTGCCTAGGAATTTCATATATTCATTGTTTTTAATAGCTGAGTAGTACTCCATTGTGTAAATATACCAATTTTTTTTGTATCCATTCCTCTGTTGAGGGACATCTGGGTTCTTTCCAGCTTCTGGCTATTATGAATAAGGCTGCTATGAACATAGTGAAACATGTGTCCTTATTACCAGATGGAACATCTTCTGGATATATGCCCAGGAAAGGTATTGCAGGATCTTCCAGTAGTACTATGTCCAATTTCTGAGGAACTGCCAGACTGATTTCCAGAGTGGTTGAACAAGCTTGTAGTCCCACCACCAATGTAGGAGTGTTCCCCTTTTTCCACATCCACGCCAGCATCTGCTGTCACCTGAATTTTTTTATCTTAGCCATTCTTACTGGTGTGAGGTGGAATATCAGGGTTGTTTTGATTTGCATTTCCCTGATGATTAAGGATGTTGAACATTTTTTCAATACTTATATCTGTAATTCCTGACCTCTTTCCTAGGTTTTCCATTTCCAGGTTTGCCTCCATTTGCATTTTCTTTATTGTTTCTACTTCCACTTTTATGTCTTAGATCGCTTCATTCTATTTCTTCACCTGTTTGCCTGTGTTTTCCTGTATTTCTTTCAGTGAGTTATTGATTTCCTCCTTAAAGGACTCTATTATCTTCATGAGTTACTATTTTAGGGCAGATTCCTGATTTTCAGGTGTGTTGGTATATTCAGGGCTTTCTGTGGTGAAAGGACTGGGTTCTGATGGTGCCCACATATTTTGGCTTCTGTTGCTTATGATCTTTCACTTGCTTTTCACTGTCTGGATACCCCTGGTGTTTGTTGATCTGGGTGACTGTATGGAGTCTGCCTCTTTTGTCTCTGGGTTGCTTCAGATCTCCTGGTAGGCTTTAGGCCCTGGCTGTAGCAGACCACCTGTGGGACCTTCCAACTGGGGACTCTTCACAGATGCAGAGAAGCTGCTGATCTGTTGCACTGGCTGCAGTAGATCTCCTGGGAGGCCGTTAGACTGTTGGGTCTACCGTGGAGCAGTCAAACTGTTGTCCAACTGCCCTGAGTGCAGCTGATTCTCAACTGCTCTGAATGCAGTGGGTCCAGCTGATCTGAGTGCAGCAGGTCCTCTAGGATGAATTGGGATATGGAGTCTTCACGGGAGCAGACCACCTATGAGTCTGCCTCAGCAGCAAGGTCCAGGCAGAAGGGGTGGGAGGGTTGGAAGAAAGGGGAGTGGTATTCAAGAGAGTGGGGTTTTGTTGGGTGATGGGTCCTGAGTCCACCAGGCTCCCAGCATCAGCTCTGGGACTCAGGGCAGGGGGTGAGGGTTTCTTACCAACTGCTCTGAGTGCAGTGGGTCCTCTATGATGTATTAGGATATGGAGTCTTTGCAGGGGCAGTTTGTATGAGGCTTTTAAGAATTTGTTAGCTGCACAAATCTATGCAAGTATCACCTTCTAATGGGAAGAGACCAAGCACTGAGATGTATTAACCCTTTCTCAAAGCCTGCATACTTCATCCTTTCATTTGTTTCAGAGCCAGAGGATTTAGGGGAAACTGTGCCGTTGACTTTAATTGAGTCTCTTCCAATAGATTTTTTTCAGAATTTTTTAAAACAGATTAAAATTTGATTTAGTGAATTGTAGCCATATAGAAGCAAATAGTTAATAATTTCAATTTCAAATAAAGACCTTTTTTTTTAACAGTGTAGAAAACAAAACAAAAGCATGTGTGCTGTTATATACATTTTGATAAATCTTCAAAGACAAAATAAAAAACAAAAAGACTTCCACACCAAAGTGACTGATATGGGTAACGATGGCAGTGACTGAAAATTATATGCCAATGCCGAACATTCTCCAGCCTCTAGCAGTCCACTGTCCTGTGATCTGAGGGTGAAATGGTTACTAAGTATCCATTACATGCAGCTTGTCTCTCAATGAGAGTGAGATCTAGCAACTAAAGAAAGAAAGGTCACTACTTCAAAATTTGAGAATTTTTAGGAGATTAAATATTCTTTCCAGTATGGACAAAATAAAATTATTTTTCAGTTGTTAGGATATGGAGAAAATAAAATTATAGTCATCTTTAATATACATGGAAGACTAATTTCCAGAACCTACACAAATATAAAAATGTACAGATGCTCAGGGCCCATAGGTAAAATATTTACATGTAACTTTGTGCATCCTCATATATATTTTAAATTATCTCTGGTTTGCTTATAATATCTAATATGTTTTAAACTGTGTAAACACTTATCATATGATATTGTTTAGGAATAATTACTGCTCATTTAGATGCATTTTGTTGTGAATTTTCTGGTTGACTGGATGCATGGATTTAGAGGCAATGTATGCAGAGAATACCTAACATAGAAAATAATTATATATTTGGGAATGTATGTAATTATAGATGATTTTTTTCCTTCCTGGAAGAATGTATTTGTAATGATTACAATCCTATAGGTACTAACAAAAACCAGTAGGAATATTTAAAGAGCAAAGTAAACATTTAGAGACAAACAGTTAAACAACTGCCAACCTTTTTGTTTGTTTGTTTGTTTGTTTGTTTTGCTTGTAGCTTTCTCAAGCTTCTTAAATATTTTGGTGTTATAATGGGTTCTCAGTTTTGTGATTTGTCTAATCATCCTGAACTATGTGTGACTTGGAGGAAGGCAGCTTACAGTGAGTGCCTGAACTGTCATTACAAGGCGTTCAACATCAGAACTTAAAATGCTGGAAAAAGCAGATGATACAGGCATACAAATCCAGATTTTTATACACACATATACATATATATGTATATATAATATTTGATATTTATATATTTTATATGTATATATTTATATAGATTTAAACTATACACACATATTTCATGATTCTTAGCCTTGAGGCATAGAGAATCATTAAGTAGTACAGTTAGTGTATAGTCACTGTGGTGGGAAGAAGTAAATCAAAGCTTGAGCATCCCTGCGTGTCTCATGCTGGTGACATGGAACCCATGTTCTGGGAAACACCTTTCTGAGATAGCCCTTCGGCATACTCATGATCTTAACCCAGATTATTTTCTTGAGTGCTACTTATACTTTCTCCAGAACTTGCCACAGTTAAGGGCTGCAGTAAATAGCACCCACAGATTTCTTAGATTAAAGTTTGAAGTTCTAGAATTATCAGTGATTGAACAATGCTATAATTCCCCCCCCCCCCCCAGGGTTCAGGGTGGGCAAGCATGGTGGTACGTATAATTGTATTATGTTACGAGTTTAAGGGAAATGATTCAGATGCTTTCTTGTTTTTACACAGTTTGCTTGCTATTGAATGTGCAAGTAAGGACCCACTGTAACTTGAAGTGCTATCTTGATAAAGTTCAAGCTGTGTTTCCTTGAGATATTTGAAAGAACCTACAGGGCTTACTGCCCACCATGGTTTTAGCTTGTAACCCACTAGCCTGGTGTGGAAAAACACAGTGTTCTTTAGACTGTAGTTTAGCAAACCTTATAGGCTGTCAACTTGGAGAACTTTGCCAGCTCGGTTAGTTCTCAACATTCTCATCTTTGAGACTGGATCAATAAGAGGAACCACTGTGTGTGGTTACAGAGTGTAAATAAGAAAACCCAAGTAGGACATCGCTGCTCCCAGCCCCTGAGACTCCCTTTTCTGTTATCTTTGCTATCAGTGAGAAGTTGGTTCCACATAGAAACCATGTTCTCCAGGTGCTCTCATCAATAGGTACAGCATTTATATGTATAGTATTTGCATATAATCTATTTCTGTCCTCCTGTGTAGGAGATCAACTCCTCAAATTAGTTCTATGCCCTAATATCATTGCTTAATACGTCTTGCTCTCTTGTGGCAGAATTCCCAGTTGCCTTTGAAACATTCTAATTGTTTAAGGAAGGGGTTAATTACTTATATTTTGAGAAGGTTCAGTCCATTGTCACTGGGCTCTGTGTTCTGGGCCTGGAGTGAGACACTACCCCAGGTGTCAGTTCAGCAGAGGCTCCTCCTGTTATGGCAGAGGAGCTAGAACCTTCAAAGTCATGTCTCCATCCAGTGACCTACTTCCTCTTGAAGTTTCCAGAAGTACCCCCCACCCCCAAACAACAACAACTAACAAAAAAACCCAAACACCAGCTGCTGGGTGCCAGAGTTGAGCATTGGAGCCTTAGGGCACTTTGTGTCTCATCAGTCCACACTCTTTTCAAATGTGAAATATAATCATTCCTTCCCATTAACTCCAAAGTCTTAACTTGTTCCAGTCCACTTCAAACTTCTATAGCCCAGTCTCATGTAAATCAGATGTAGATGAGGCTGGTGCATTTTCCTCCAGACAGGGGTCTGTGCGATCAGTATAAGCCCTATGGTTCCTAAAACACCATGTCCAGACAGGCATAGGAAAGACCTTCTCATTTGGAAAGAAGGAGAACAGACTGCAGGTCCCAAGTAGGTGTGAAACCCAATAGGGCTGAGGTGTTGCCTCTTTATGGGAAACACTACCTTCATTGACTCCTTGACTCAGGGGAGGACCCAGAAGCCTCTGCATCCTTTTTAAATCTTTCCATATATGTGTGTGTCTGTGGTTTCCAGAGTGATGCCACGGTGTGGGCATTTTATATCTGTATCTGTCCAAGAGCGGCCCCACTGTATAGGCTCTTTATATCTGTGACATGGTCCAAGAGTGGCCCCACTGTGTGGGATTTTTATATTTATCTCAGTGATCCAAGAGTGGCCCCACTGTGTGGGATTTTTATCAATATCAGTGGTCCAAGAGTTGCCCAGCCCCATGTAGATTCAGGCTACGATGACTGACAGCGCTTCCACTCGGTGGGTCACAACCTTTGGAATCTAAGTGGAAAAAGCCTTGGATTCTATGATTATCGCACAAACACTAATGAAGTTTACAGCTTGTACCTTCCAGAGCAGCAACCTGGGCTGCCTAAGGGCCTACTGGAGCCCTTGCAGCAGAATGTGGTAAGCAGAGACCTTATAACAGCAGACAGACCTTTGGTTACTTCAGGTACCCCTCTAGACACCTCGTCAAAGGTCCTAATTGTTGGCCTATAGGTGATCCCACCAGGCTCCTCCCAGGGCTCTAGCAAAGGCTTAAGTCATCACCTGTGGCCATCACCTGCCCTGGCCAGGTGCTTCAGGTGTGGGCTGCATATAAAAGGACCACAGGCCACTTCAGCTCTCTGTTCTCAGGGGTTCCCAGTGAGCTCCTCTCTCCCCCTTTCTTCTTTGTGCCTCAACCTCTTCTCTGCCCTCATGGCTCTGATCTGATCTGCCTGTCTACATGGTCATTCTTCTGCCTCTACCACTTCCTAGGTCTCCTCTCCCTTCCTCCAGTAGACCCCTTTACACCAGATCTGTTGCATGGAGCAATTTCTCAGGAACACATTTTGGCACAGGCTGCCATGGGACCACCTTGCCACATTATATTTCTCAACACTAGCTTATTTTGAAAACCCTGAGGTGCATTCAGCATCATTGTGTCATTGTGTGCTGAGGAAAAACCATTTCCCTCTCTCCATAACAGTTTCTTTATAAAAGGTTACTTAGCCACATCAGACATTCCTCCCAAACCTGGCTTACAGTCATTATATGGCTAGGCTGAGTGTTCAACTCATTCCATTGACTATCCTTGAGTTATAAGTGTTGCCTGTCAATCATTTCCCTTTGCTGCACTATTACTGTGTGCAGTTAGAGGGAACCAGGCAGCGTCTTGAATGTTTTGCTGCTTACATACCTTTTTCCCCCTGCCACATATCCCAGTTTGCCACACTTTTGCTCTGCATTCCCTAAAGTCCTAGGACTCAGGGCAGCCAAATGCTTTGCACCTTCCCCCTGCCCCCTAAAGAGAGCTGTTGGTAGTACTTGCTTGGAATTTTAATTTTGGAAAATTTTAATTTAAAACAACAAACAACAAACCAACCAGGCTCAAGATGGAGGCTGTTTTAGTCTCAAGTGCTCCCTTCCTGCTTCAGACTCTTGAGTACTGAGATTCCAGGCACTCACCATCATGCCCACTTTACAAAAATGACCTTTTCTCCCATTTCCAGTGACCTTTGCTCCTTTTTCCTCATTTCACCTTGAGAAGTCATCCAGATTACCTCAGGACCTGCATTTCTACCCATGTATAATTACCACCCATTAACCTGAAGGGCCTGGAACCTGCCTGCAGCTCCTTTCCTTCTGAACCTTCCCCAGAACTGTTGTGACCAGTTGATTTACAGCAATGTACATGTTTCCCAGCATGCCCTTCAACACTGCCCCAGCCTCTCCACATTACCCAAAGTCAAAGCCCAGTTCATATGTTTGTTAATGGCTACACCAGGCTTGCCTGTTGCCAATTTTTAGCCTGGTTCTGTTTTGTACCACAATATGAAACACCACACAGACACTGCTTAACTTAAGAAGGATTTGTTTTATGCTTTTTAAGTGTGTGTGTGTGTGTGTGTGTGTGTGTGTGTGTGTGTGTGTATGTGTATGTATATATGTACTTGTGAGTACAATCAGCCACTGAGGCCAAAGCCATCAACTCTCCTGGCACTGGAGTTCCAGTTCTCAATTCTGAATATCTATGCTCCAAATGCAAGAGCAGCCACATTCATTAAAGAAACTTTAGTAAAGCTCAAAGCACACATTGCACCTCATACAATAATAGTGGAAGACTTCAACACCCCACTCTCACCATTGGACAGATCCTGGAAACAGAAACTAAACAGAGACACATAGACACTAACAGAAATTATGAAACAAATTGATTTAATAGATATCTACAGAACATTTTATCCTAAAACAAAAGGATATCCCTTCTTCTCAGCACCACATGGTACCTCCTCCAAAATTGACCATATAATCGGTCACAAAATAGATGTCAACAGATACAAAAATATTGAAATTATCCCATGTGTCCTATAAGATCACCATGGTTGAAGGCTGTTCTTCAATAACAGCATAAGTAATAGAAAGCCAGCATTCATGTGGAAACAGAACAACACTCTACTCAATGATACATTGGTCAAGGAAGAAATAAAGAAAGAAATTAAAGACTTTTTAGAGTTTAATGAAAATGAAGCCACAACATACCCTAACTTATGGGACACAATGAAGGCATTTCTAAGAGGAAAACTTATAGCCCTGAGTGCCTGCAAAAAGAAACTACAGAGAGCTTACACTAGCAGCCTGACAGCACATCTAGAAGCTCTAGAACTAAAGGAAGCAAATTCACCCAAGAGGAGTAGATGGCAGGAAATAATCAAACTCAAGGCTGAAATCAACCAAGTGGAAACAAAAAGAACTATTCAAAGAATCAACCAAACCAGGAGCTGGTTCTTTGAGAAAATCAACAAGATAGATTCACCCTTAGCCAGACTAACTACAGGGCACAGGGACAGTGATTTCTGATTTTAACAAAATCAGAAATGAAAAAGGAAACATAACAACAGAACCTGAGGAAATCCAAAACATCATCAGATCCTACTACAAAAGGCTATACTCACCAAAATTGGAAAACCTGGATGAAACGGACAACTTCCTAGACAGATAGCAGGTACCAAAGTAAAATCAGGATCAGATGAACGATCTAAACAGTCCCATTTCCTCTGAAGAAATAGAAGCAGTCATTAATAGTCTCCCAACCAAAAAAAGCCCAGGACCAGATGGGTTTGGTGCAGAGTTCTATCAGACCTTCAAAAAAGACCTAATTCCAACTCTCCTCAAACGATTCCACAAAATAGAAACAGAAGATACTCTACCCAATTCATTCTATGAAGTCACAATTACTTTGGTAATTAAACCACACAAAGATCCAACAAAGAATGAGAACTTCAGACCAGTTTCTCTCATGAATATCGATGTAAAAATACCCAATAAAATCCTCGCAAACCGAATCCAAGAACACATCAAAACGATCATCCAACATGACCAAGTAGGCTTCATCCCAGGGATGTAGGGATGGTTTAATACACCGAAATCCATCAATGTAATTCACTATATAAACAAACTCAAAGACAAAAAACAAATGATTATCTCCTTAGATGCTGAGAAAGCATTTGACAAAATCCAACACCCATTCATGATAAAAGTCTTGGAAAGATAAGGAATTCAAGGCCCATACCTAACCATAATAAAAGCAATCTACAGCAAACTAGTAGCCAACATCAAACTAAATGGAGAGAAACTCGAAGCAATCCCACTAAAATCAGGGACTAGACAAGGCTGCCCACTTTCTGCTTACCTATTCAATATAGTACTTGAAGTCCTAGCCAGACCAATTGGACAACAAAAGGAGATCAAGGAGATAGATATTGGAAAGGAAGAAGTCAAAATATCACTATTTGCAGATGATATGATAGTATATATAAGTGACCCTAAAAATTCCACCAGAGAACTCCTAAACCTGATAAACAGCTTCAGTGCAGTAGCTGGATATAAAATTAACTCAAACAAATCAATGACCTTTTTCTACACAAAGGATAAACGGGCTGAGAAAAAAATTAGGGAAAGAACACCCTTCACAATAGTCACAAATAATATAAAATACCTTGGTGTGATTCTAACTAAGGAAGTGAAAGATCTATATGATAAGAACTTCAAGTCTCTGAAGAAAGAAATTGAAGATCTCAGAAATTGGAAAGATCTCCCATGCTCATGGATTGGCAGGATTATTATAGTCAAAATGGCTATCCTGCCGAAAGCAATCTACAGATTCAATGCAATCCTCATCAAAATTGCAACTTAATTCTTCACTGAGTTAGAAAGGGCAGTTTGCAAATTCATCTGGAATAATAAAAAAACCTAGGATAGCAAAAACTATTCTCAACAATAAAAGAACCTCTGGGAGAATCACCATGCCTGACCTTAAGCTGTACTACAGAGCAAATGTGATAAAAACAAACAAACAAACAAAAAAAACCCTGCATGGTATTGGTACAGCGACAGTCAGGTAGATCAATGGAATCGAATTGAAGACCCAGAGATGAACCCACACACCTATGGTCACTTGATCTGTGACAAGGAAGCTAAAACCGTCCAGTGGAATAAAGACAGCATTTTCAACAAATAGTGCTGGCACAACTGGCAGTTATCATGTAGAAGAATGCGAGTTGATCCATTTTTATCTCCTTGTACAAAGCTCAAGTCTAAGTGGATCAAAGAACTCCACATAAAACCAGAGACACTAAAATTTATAGAGGAAAAAGTGGGGAAAAACATCAAAGATATGGGCACTGGGGAAAAATTTCTAAACAGAGCAGCAATGGCTTGTCCTGTAAGATTAAGAATTGACAAATGTGACCTCATGAAATTGCAAAGCTTCTGTAAGGCAAAAGACACTGTCAATAAGACAAAAAGGCCACCAACAGATTGGGAAAGGATTTTTACCAATCCTAAATCTGATAGGGGACTAATATCCAATATATACAAGGAGCTCAAGAAGCTGGACTCTAGAAATTCAAATAACCCCGTTAAAAATTGGGGTACAGAGCTAAACAAAGAATTCTCAAGTAAGGAATACCGAAGGGCTGAGAAACACCTGAAAAAATGTTCAGCTTTCTTAATCATCAGGGAAATGCAAATCAAAACAACCTTGAGATTCCACCTCATTCCAGTCAGAATGGCTAAGATCTAAAATTCAGATGACAGCAGATGCTGGAGAGGATGTGGAGAAAGAGGTACACTCCTCCATTGTTGGTGGGATTGCAAGCTGGTACAACCACTCTGGAAATCAGTCTGGAGGTTCCTCAGAAAATTGGACATAGTACTTCTGGAAGATCCAGTAATACCTCTCCTGGGCATATACCCAGAAGATGTTCCAACTGATAATAAGAACACATGCTCCACTATGTTTATAGCAGCTTTATTTTTTTTGAATTTTTTATTAGGTATTTTCTTCATTTACATTTCAAGTGTTATCCCATAAGTCCCCTATACCCTCCCCCCTGCCCTGCTCCCCTATCCACCCACTCCCACTACTTGGCCCTGCCATTCCCCTGTACTAGGGCATATAAACGTTGCTAGACCAAGGGCCTTTCTTCCCCAATAATGACCAACTAGGTCATCTTCTAATACATATACAGCTAGAGACATGAGCTCTGGGGGTTCTGATTAGTTCATATTGTTGTTCCGTCTATAGGGTTGCAGACCCCTACAGCTCTTGGTTACTCTCTCTAGCTCCTACATTGGGGACCCTGTGTTCTGTCCTATAGATGATTGTGAACATCCACTTCTGTATTTGTCAGGGACTTTCAAAGCCTCACAGGAGCAGCTATATCAGGGTCCTTTCAGCAATATCCTGCTGGCGTATGCAGTAGTGTAGGAATGAAGTATCCATGCATTGGTAGCAGCCTTATTTATAATAGCCAAAAGCTGGAAAGAACCCATATGTCCCTCAACAGAGGAATGGATACAGAAAATGTGGTACATTTACACAATTTACACAGCTATTAAAAACAATGAATTTATGAAATTCTTGGGCAATGGATGTATCTGGAGGATATCATCCTTAGTGAGATACCCAATCACAAAAGAAGTCACTTCTTATGCACTCACTGATAAGTGGATATTAGCCCAGAAACTTAGAATACCCAAGATATTTGCAAAACACAAGAAAATCAAGAAGAATGAAGACCAAAGTGTGGATACTTCATTCCTCATTAGAATAGAGAACAAAACACCCATGAAAGGAGTTACAGAGACAAAAGTTTGGAGCTAAGACGAAAGGATGGACTTTCCAGAGACTACCCTACCCAGGGACCCACCCCATAATCAGCCACCAAACCCATACACTATTGCATATGCCACCAAGATTTTGCTGAAAGGACCCTGATATAGTTGTCTCTTTTGAGGGGATACCAGTGCCTGGCAAATACAGAAGTAGATGCTCACAGTCATCTATATGATGGAACACAGGTCCTGCAATGAAGGGGCTAGAGAAAGTACCCAAGGAGCTGAAGGGGTCTACAACTGTATAGGTGGAACAACAATATGAACTGATCAGAATCCCCAGAGCTCATGTCTCTACCTGCATATGTAGCAGAAGATGGCCTGGTCGGCCATCATTGGGAAGAGAGGTCCCTTGGTCTTGTAAACTTTATATGCCCCAGTAAAGGGGAAAGCCACAGCCAAGAAGTGGAAGTTGGAGGGTAGAGGAACTGGGGGGTGGGGTGTACAGGGAACTTTCAGGATAGCATTTGAAATGTAAATAAAGAAAATATCTAATAGAAAAAGAAAATATCCAATAAAAGAAAAAATATTACTTGATTGACTTGAAAAACAGTTGTTCTTTATCTTCCCCATCAGCAAAAATTAAATTCCACCAATTTGCAGTTTACAAACTTTGTACAAAGAAAGGTTAAAAAAATCAGGAAACATCAAATTAAAATACACATTAACAAACAGACAATATTCAGGTTTTAAAATATTTGCAGAAATCAATTTAATTATCAGTTTAAGCAAGCCTCTGCCTTTTCTACAGGACATGGCATGGTAGGAGACTAGACTGGGATGTGTTCCCACTGCACAGTACTCCAGCCATTCGTGGGCTTCTCTTCTGCCTGTATTTCCCTGTGCCCTGTGTCAGTAAAAGGAATCAATTACTTGGCTTCTACCTCGTTGGCGTATTCTTCTCAAGGAGCTATTAGGGAGCCACCGTGAGAGAGCTGGAGACTATCTACCATGGCTTCTCCTTTTCTAAGTTTTCACCTACTCAGTAATGTCCTCTTCATATGTTCATTCATTTCACTGCCCCTACTTCAAGGCTCTCATCGTTGTCATGGACACCTGGGAAGGCTGTCTTCTATAAGCTGAGCTGAAGTTTGGGCACCTTGGTTAAAGTTTCCTTAGGAGGCAGCTGAAACATTTTCCAAAAGACTTTCTAGCTCCCATTGAAATTGTTTTCAAACTATTTTATTTTTCTTTATTAAATGTATCTTTTACATAATACATAGAATGTTAAAAAATACATTTTAATGAGATAATGGAATATCTTGATTGTGTATTCTTTATATAGAACTTTCTATTTCCTTATGGTTAAAAAACCTTCATGATCCTTCCTCCGTTTTGAAACGCATTTTCCTGTCACCCCACACTCGCACACACCAGAACTTCCGGCACTTACTGCCGTGAGTGCCCTGTGGTCGGGGATTACTACTGATGAGAGTTGACAGTGCATGTGGTCTAGCCTGGAACGAGGAGTGCCTCGTGTCCTTTCCACTTTTCATTCACCTTGTCATGTCATCATTTTGTTTTTCTAAAAGAAGTGCATTGAACTGCCTGCCTTATAGATCTTACCAATGTATAAATAAACCACACTGCAATGTTTCGTCCACACCTACTAAGATCCAATGTTAGAAAAGTTGCCGTACGGCCCCAGAGGGTTCAGTTTGGGAAATTATACACAGATTATACATAAACTATTTCAAGTAGTCTTGGCTCCAAGTCATAAGCTAAGGTGGATGATTTAATGAAGTACGTTTTGAGTTGGTCAACCCAAGTACTTTCACATATCACTATGATGCACAGTTAGTAGGTGGGTAGAAACTCCTCTGTTCATTATTTTGTTAACCTGAATATAGTGACAGTTGTGTTATTGCCTCAGAAATCTTAAGAGAGCACTGTGATTTAGCAAGTTTAGAACTATTGTCAGTGTAAAATCTGACCCTGAGAAATGACATGTAGGTAGGTAGGAGCCTTATACTTTCTATGTTCCTCTTAACCAACACCTTCATGGCCTTTCACAGAGTGAAATGCACACCTAGGTCAGTCCTTAGATGCTTTTCAGTTTCTAGGCAGTAACTTGCAGGAGAGAAGCTGAAGCCCAGAGATATAAATTTACTAGCTTGAAGTCACATACCTAATCAAAATATAAATCTTCACCTTAGTTTGCCAAACAGCTTTCTGACATGATGGGAAGCCATTATGTCTCAATTATTTATCACATTCTGCAAGGCTACTTTAGACCTCTTTTGTTGAGCTTGTGCAGGGAATGTGCTTTTATGGTCACCATCTTGGGGAATTTAACATGGTCTGCCCACTGAGAGTCTACTCTGTGACCCTTTGTGCTTGCAGGTAAGGATGTTCCTTTCCTGTGTAAGGAAGATACCAGTCACATGAAAGTCTCAGGGCCTACATTAGAAGGAGTCAGGATCTCTTTCCCAACTCTGATGACTTCAGGACAAAAGGCAGGAGGAGAGCCAGAAGCCTCCTGTTTCTGCTGGTTTTCAGTGTGTCAGATTGTGTCCTTTCCCTCCCTGCCAATCATGTTTATTAATGGTCTGATAGAGGATATACATACTTCTTTATTGACAGTAGAATCCAAAGAAAGAGTCAGAGATTGAAGGTTGGGGACAGTTTCTACAAACAACACTAATGTCATACACAGATCTAAAAATGAGCCACTCGATATGTCATTCAGCGACAGTTTTTGAATCACAGGTAGTTATTTCCTGAAAAAGAAATTGGATCCTAGCTTTTGACGATGGGAAGAAGGGAAAGGAAGCAATGTGTATTTGATTTAAAACCAAAGTGGGGTTTTTATTTTTTATTCTTTTCATATGGAAATTGTGAAATAAATTCTGAAATGATAGTCACTAGTATCCTTTTTTCCGTAGCAGGACAGACATGAATCAGTTGATGCTCAAAACACCTGTCACCTGTGGCACATGAATGTAGACGCCCTTCCAGAGTGGATTAGCTGCCTGCTACAGAAGGTAAGCTTCTTGGTTCCAGAGAAAGTGAAGAGTACACACCCTTCAAACCAGTCACGTGTGCTTTTCTTCCTTAGATGTGTTGTTTCAAAACACACAAGGGATTCTCTTTCTCTTGATTACACTCACCTGCTTGTCCACTCTTTCTGGGGCACTTCAGTACTTTTCTGTACGACTGTGCACCTGATATTTCCAGCCTCTAAATGTGCTCCCAGATACTAACCTGATTTGTCCCATTTCTACTGTTCTTTGTTTTCAGTGAGACATTGCCTAGCAACTGGCAACCACTGTCCATCTTCTCGCTGCCTTTCTCTCCCCTCTGCTTTATATGTCTATTTATGCAGACTCATGCACACAGCATTGTATAACACTGGTGAATATGCATGAGCATACAGGGACACACAAATATATCATCACGCACACATGGTTGTGTGAGTGTACACACACACACTCAAACATACACACACATACATACACTCAAATACACACACACATGCACACATGCACACACACATGCACACACACTCAAACATGCGTACAGTGAGCTGACTCTTTTCCTGTTAATTTCTAAGGGCCTCCAACAGAATGGAAACAACATAAAACCAGAAAATTTTACTCCTTGCTAGGTAGTATGTCCTTTGTGCTCAGAATAGTACCTGTTATATCAAAGGAATGAAATATCTTTATGCATCCACCATACATGTGCACATTTAAAGTAAGCTGGATAATTAATGTCTCTTCTGCAGTGATGAAAATGGAAATGTTTTGCTCTAAGTAGTATTAAATGAAATAGTGTCAGAAAAAGAACTCTCTTGTTAATTGCATGTTTTAGGTATTTTATTTTGCATTGTTAAATACTTGTCTTGGAAAGGCATAAGTAATCTGACCTTTGAAAACCTGTAATTAAATTTCTTCACTGAGTAACTTATGTTTTTGTTTAAAAGTGCCACGTGGTGGCTTTCATTTGAATCCATGCTTAGATTTTGATTTCCTGGGAGCATGCTAGCACCCTGCTTCCAAGTGTCCTGAACTTCACAGAATAGATTACAACCCTACAGAGACCCCACTGTCTTTCTTGACAATTTTAAATCAGTTGTTAATTTCTAATCTGAATATGGAAATATACTATCTAAGCTAGGCGATTGATACCTCTCGGTTGTATATAGAAAACCAGGGAGTTCTTTCTTCTGTTGGCTGATAAAGTTTCCTCCCCCTGTGCTTGGCATGCAAGAAGTGAATCAGAACAGACACTTTTCTGTGGGATTTTACTTGCAAATGAAGCTCTGTAGACTGATTTGCTTCCTGGTTCCATAGAGTATTTTTTCTTCCCGTTAGTTCACACTGTATCTGTATTCAGCCTATTGTTCAGAGACTTTCTTTAGGAATTCTTGGTTGTTCAGATAGGCATGATTTGCGGCAGGCATGTATCACTCTAGAAGTTTGTAACTGGTTGCTTATCTCTGTTTACTGGAAGGTTTGTTTCCATTTGCCATCCTGTCTGCTAATCAGAACGCAAAAGGCTAGCCTTTTCAGTAGCAGAAATGAAATGTGCATGTGATCGGCTTTTTTGTTTTTTTTCTAAACTCATTCTCTGGTCACTTTACAATGAAAGCATTGTCTTTATTTCCCTTTACTACCTGTAGGCCCAGTGGACAGTTGGGAAACTGAATTGTCCTTTCTGTGGGGCCCGATTAGGGGGCTTTAATTTTGTCAGCACTCCAAAATGTTCCTGTGGCCAGCTTGCAGCTGTACATCTCTGCAAGAGCCGGACTGATCACCAAGCAGCACAGGCAGGCAGACTAATGAGACCAGCGCCGAAACATTTGCCACATCCCGGAGTCGGAGTCCCGTCAGGTTGTGATAAGGAAACTCTGCTGACAGGTGGTGGCTCCAAAACCAGAAACTACCGGCTTTTAAGCATGGCCCGGAACAGTAACGGCCTTGGAAGACTTACAGAAGCTCTCTGCCTGGAGGTGCGAGCGACGTATTTTGAGATGAAGAATGAAAAGGTGCTCTTCAAAGCATCGGACTCAAAATGCCAGCCTTTTGTTCCTCAGCCTGACACCGGCAGGTGTCCTTCAAGAGCTTCTCACAGAAAGTCACACAGTTTGGACCTGAACATCAGTGAGAAGCTGATTTTATTACCCACTTTATATGAAATACATAGTAAGCCTACTGCCTATCCCAGGCTAAATGAAACGGGCCCCATTGACCTTTCAGGTTTGGCTTTACCGTGTAGTAACAGTAGCTGCTCCTTTCAAAGCCCACCTAGTTTTGATCCTAATATGCTGCTGCACAGACTTTCGGTGGCTCCCCATGAGACCCAGGCACAAAGGGGAAGAGAATTCCAGTGTGGCCTAGAAGCTTCTTCAGTCTACTCAGATCACGCTAATGCTAACAGCCTGCCATTCCTGATGGATCTGCCCTCAGCGGGGAGGAGCGTGCTGGAGGCCTCGGACCAAGAAGAACACCTCTCCCGGCTGGACTTCCTGCGCTCTGCTAGCTTCCCCTTGGGCACCATTAACCACAGGCTGAACAACAGGGAGAGAAGCAAGTTGAGGACTCTGCGAAGGCAGCAGCGGCGCGAACGATGGCTACAGAAGCAGGTAAGCGCTTTGCAATCAGTTTAGCAAGAAATAGTGTTCCTAAGTACTGCACTCTGAAATCTTAGTCTGAAGTTATGAGATGGTGTGTCACTCCACACCGAATAATTGTGCAGCCCTCTTAGCCTTGGCACTGTGTATATATACAAGCACTGCTTCTATGCTTCATAGAGAGGCCCCCTTGCAGCTTTCCCCAGTTCTGCTAAGATATTAGAAGCCACTTACCTTATGATATTGAGACTGGATGATTTGTCCCAAATATTTTAAATCTATTCCATGTTTAGATTGCTTTGCTATGGTTTTATTTCAGGTTGAATTTAAAGAAAAAAAAGGTATCTTTCCAAATCTAAACTGATAACAATTCATTCACTTTGTATGACATTTATTTTAATTTAATATTCAAGACACTGCATTCATATGTTTGTATGGTTGGACATAAATAACTTGACTGTGTGTTGAGACTGACATTTGTAGCACAGCTGGATTCTTTAGAGTTTGAACTACTTGTGTGCCCCTCACAATATTATCATGGTTCTGTGTAGGAAAGCAAATAATAAAATTTATCTCCTGTGGAAACCAGTTAAAGTCAGTGGATGATAAGCTATGGAGTTTGAAAGTTTGGGAGCTAGTAGAAACTCTTTGAAGATTACCTTTTTTTGTTTGCTTGATCACAGACAAGTAGTTCTTATTAGTGTGTTCTATACTAACAACATCCTAAGAATTAAAATAAAGAAAACTGAAGCTGCCCAGGTGACCTCATTATGATCCTATTCATAGAGTCAATGAAATAAAAGTACTGCGCTGAGTACTTCACACAGAGTAAGTAGGATTTCCTTCTTTAGTTACGTAGCATAATTATAGGCATTCTCCTTTGCATGTTTGACTTGTTACTAGTAAGACGATCCCAGTTTGATTATTTGTAAATGGTAACCACGTATGCACTATAGAAATGAGTATGCTTTTGTATTGGTGTTAGATCCTATGAAGCTATAAAGTTAAAAGTGTTTGTGGAGAAGTTTATTGATATCTAAGTAAATTGGAGATGATCATTCTTCAGAAAGAATATCTTCAAAACAATGTTCAGGGCTCTGAAATAATTGTTCTGCAAGTAAAAATGTTTTAAAAGTTGTGAAAATTGGATTTGCTGTATACCAGAGTGTTACAGTTTAGAGAGAAACAAGTACAGAGTAAAGTATTGAATTTTTTGATAGATGAAATTATTTCTATTCATACACACACACACACACACACACACACAAACACACACACACACAATATTGGCTAGTATACTTAGCCGATTCATCAGAACTGAGGAATTTGAGTCAGATGTGCTACCTGTCAGTGTAGAGACTAACAGACTTCACTGGTAGATTGTGCTACAGACAGGCAAGTGCCGAGGATATGGTAAGCAGAAACTCTGTGAGTTTATGATTCACACACACCATCGTCAGAGCTAGAAATAATGATAACTTCATAAAGTATGTCTCGCTGATTCCAACAGAAAGACAGAGACTAGCAAGAGTTAATATCTGAGATAAAATCATGGCACAATTTGACAAATCATACATGTTTAATCAAGATTCATTCCATGAACATTAGTCATATGCCTGCTTGAGGTAGCAAGGCCTTGAGTAGAGACATCCATCCAAACAACTGCATTTTTGTTCTCTGTTGTACAGGGAGGAACCCAGGATGTGGCCTTACAAGGCAACTTCACTGTCTCTGAGCCATGCCCTGGGCCCAGGTGCTCCCTGTTCCTTTTTAATTTTTAATTTTTTAATTAGAAAGCCACACACAAAAAATCATGGTTACAATTATTAGTAATTAAAACTCATTTTTTAGTGAGGTTATTGGTTGTGCTGCTGTGGCTTTGGAGACCGGCCGACCCCTCTGTTGGCACGCTGACAGCCGCTCTCCCTCCTGGCCTGTGGAGTCAGTGCCTTGCCACTTTTTCATGTTCATCTTCAGTTTTTCTCACCAGTGCTTCTGTTTGTTATCTTTGAAATCTTAATAATGATATATTTGTCAGAGTTTCAAATAATTGATTAGGAAAACTAAATTCCTGCCACTTGACATTTTAAGTGAAGCATTGTTTAAGCTAGAAATATTTCCATAGCATAAACCATGATAGAAATAGTATTAATATTTTACCAAAAATCTGAAAGCCCTAAAATAAGAGTAATGCTTTCAAGAGAGAGATTGCAGCTGATTGGATAGAATGGCTGCTCTGTTCTACAAGCATGCATTGACATCATCTTTGGGGAAAGCATGAAACTGTGCTGTATTCAGCTACCAAACGTACTTCCAGACAAACATAATCTCTTCCCTAATTGTCATTTATTAAAGATGCACTTACTCAGGATATATAGAAATGCACGTTTAGGCTTGCCTCATGCCCCAGTAGTGGGAATTCAGCAGACTACTTTGTTCCACATGCCTTTACCCATCCTTGATCCACGAGGCTCACTAATCTGTTCTCCATTTATTTGTTTTAACTACTGATAATATTATAAAACTGTGATGTAGAAATAGAGTCACAAAGCATGCACTCTGGAGACTGACATTGTTTACTAAGCAAGCTTGTCTATGACATTCATCAATTATTCCAGGAATTTCTATCTATGGTGTGTTCCTTTCACTGCTCAATAATATTCCATTCTGTAAATGAGCCATGATTTCTCTACCATAAAAGGGTGTTAGTAGTGTATGAGCAGAACTATTATAAACTGATGTGTATAACTTTGAATAGATTAATATTTTTTTTTTATTTTTCTAGGGTAAATACTCAGGAGTGGGCTTGCTGGATCACATGGTAAGTACATATTTAGTTATACAAGAAACTGTCAAGTAGTTTCCCTGGGAGACTGCACTGTGTTCTGAACAGCTGAGGATGGGATTTCTCATGTCTGTGCATCCTTGAAGCCAGACAGCTGGTGTTCTTTAACTCTTTGTGTTTCGGTCACTCTATTACTGTGTGTACCGATGTCATGCTTTGGTTGTAATGCACCTACCCTTGATTTTTATATGTATACCATGTTCAAAAGCATTAACAGTATTAATATATTACTAAAAGTCTTAGTAGAAAGATAAAAAAAAAGATGAGTATCAAAGAGAAACTACAGCCAATTTTCAGTAATTCTGTTCAGCAAAGCTGAGGGGCATCTTCTACACACATGTTCAGATATGTTCATTTGTGCATTTCTCTATAAGCCCGAGGACAATTTTATTATGGTTTAAAAGAAAAATATTGGGGGGGGTGGGCAAATGGTAAGATTCAGCCCAGTCTAGAGGAGGAAAACAGAGGAAAGAAGGAAAAGCAGGAAGTGTCAGGAAGCCATGTTGGAGAAGAAGTAGGTGGAGAAGAGAAGCTAGGCTGTTCTTCTCAGCCTAACTTAGAAAACCGGCAGGACCTTTGAAGCTGCATGTCTCTGGCTCTGTAACAGGATATACTGAGAGTAGAGAAGGAAGAGCGCCTCATTAAAGGGATGACTTTTCCACCTGTCTCTTTAGCAGGGTTTACAGTGAGTCCCCATTCTGAGAAGTGGCTCTTCCTACCCGTGACTGGTCAATTGGCCCTGTTCTCATAACTAGAAGGAAATTGCCCCTAAGGGAAAGGATAGCAAGAGTCTTGTATTAACCATAGCTAAGGACCATTAATGCTACACTTATCAACCAACCATGTTGGAAGTCCCACAAAATTCAAAACCCAAGCTCTTACATAGCAAACAAGGCTAACCTTATAAGTATATAGGCCTACTCTGTCAACTGTTATTTTCTTATGGAGTTCTGGGATGAAGCTCAAAGATGAAACATTCTCCTTCATTACAAAAATATGCACTATTGTAATACATTGCCCTTGATGTTGAATCAATAGCGTCCTTATGTTGGCTTCCAACTGTTGCTCTCAGAAGCCCCCACAGATGCCACAGCCTAGGACAGTGTGGTTTATCATCTGACAGTGATAGGGTATAGCATTTTGCAAATGAGCCTTTTGTTGCTGAGGCCAAGGTGTTGGTGGGGTCCTGGGCAGAACTCTTCATTGCTGGTTAAAGTGTCTACAGGCCTCCCTTCATTGGTTTATGGTTCATCTGGTAACAACCGTGCTATAATCTTGCCGTTCATTTGGTAACAACCGCACTGTAATCTTGCCGTTTTTTACTTGTATCTTCTTAGAGACACTTCGTAAAAACTAAAAATGTTAAACATGTATGTATGTGCATGCATCTGCCTGCCACATGTGTGTGGGTACTCACAGAGGCCAGAAGAGGGTGTCGCACCCCCTGGAGCTAGTTTGATGCAGATGCGTGCTACATAATGAGAGAGCTGGGAGCTGAACCGGGTCCTCTGGAAGAGCAGCAGCACGCTTAACTACTGATCATCCGTGTAGCCCCATCTCTGACACTTCCTACTTCCTTTCTCTACATTGGGAACATTCAGATCATCCAGAGTGACCCTTTACCCCATTTAGAGGTCCTTAACTCACTGCATATTGCTAAAAAATAATCATAATTTCCAGGAATTAGGAACTGAACATGTCCACAATGGTAGCTAGTCAGTATGCTGCCTCCCTCGACTTCCTGTGGACAGATACTTTCCTGTGGGCTTTTATTTCATTTCATCCTGGCCCCATTTTTTTTAGAGTTAATGTCTGTTACTGTATACATTCTTTGTAAGTTCTACAAGCCCAACCCGACAACTGAAAGTTCAACAGGTGACCCAACCCAGTGGGTAAAGGTACTGGCCATTAAACCTCTTGACCTGAATTCTGTCCTATGAACACAAGGGTAGAAGAAGAGAGGTAACTAACTTTGGCAAGCTGTCCTCCTACTTCCACACATGTGTGGTGGCATGAACACACTGAACCAAACAAATAAAATGTAAGAATTCTTAAAAAGTTTTTTTACACCTCCCCCTTTTTTTTCTCGATCTTTTGAGACAGAGTCTCATTCTGTAGCCCTGGCTGGCTTGGGCTATGTAAACTAGACCACCATCAAAAACATACAGATCCACCTGCCTCTTTTGGAATTAAATGTATGTTCCATTACACGTGGCCTAGTTCATCTTTTTTGATGGCTGAGGAAAGCGTTTTATCATCCTGTATCTTTCCTCTTCAGCCAGCCATCCTTTCCTTCTTTTAAATAATGTTCACTTGCTAGTTTGCTCTGTTGGAAACACCACTCACTATGGAGACCACAGTAATGAATGAAATACCATTCTCCCTGGAGACCCAAGGCAATGGGAAAGATATATAGATGGTTATGGCTGATCGTATTCTTACCATACAGCATCGGCTAAGACCTTAGTATGTAGGTGAAAATCCAAGAACACAAATAGATGAAATACCAAGGCTGTCTGTGAAAGAGAGGGTGGGAAGAATATGCAAATATAAAGAAGTTAATTACAGAGAAGGAGGTAAGTTGATGGCTGATGGAGAGTTGTGATGCAGTTGGCTCTGTGGGTGCCAGGGAGCTGCTGGTCAGTTCTCAGCACTGTGCCCAGCTTCACAGTGGAGACAGCTGAATGGATGCCCATGGATACGTTGGACCAATAAAACGTGTTTCTCATACTTCAGCCATGTTGAATGACTTCAGGGAAGAAACTAACAGTGGTTCTTAACTCTGGCTGCAAGTTGAATTCCCAGATAAGAGCCTTAGAAATTACCAGTAATTCTCACTATAAAGATTGTTTCAATTGGCCTAGATTGTGTGCTTGTGTGTGTGTGTGTGTGTGTGTGTGTGTGTGTGTGTGTGTGTGTGTTATAGTCAGGTTGCTTTCCTCTACTTGGCATTGGTAGGATGAGTTGATTCAGAGCAGGAGGTGATAGGAAAGTGTGGTGTGAGGGATGTCATCAGCATCTCCTGAGCTGACCTGGAGGGACAGCATACGATGTCTGCTGTGCAGGCTGATTTATGTGAACTGTTAAGTCACCGGAGCATAAGGGAGCTCCCAGAAGGGCAGGTTTGTATAAGTGAGCATCCATCATCCTGCTCAGAACCTGGCCTGGGAAACAAAGACTTCAGGGATCCAAGTGATCGTCTGGGTAGTGGATGTGTGCAGAGCTCTCTCCAAAATTCAGCTGTCGCCAACAAGGCAAGCTTAGAGTCTGCCTTAGCAGGAGGTTAAGCCATGAGAGCTTCTGCAGGGATACAGTCCTTAAAACAAAGGTCCACATGCATACACAACACACACACACACACACACACACACACACACATTTTGTTAATTCTTAATTAACATTTTGTTAATTCTTTGAGAATGCATATAGTTTTCTTTGATAGTATTTACCTCCTCAGCTTCTCCTAGACCCTCACCCACATTCACCTCCTTACCCATCCAACTTGAAGCTTTCTCTTTTATCCTTTCAGACCACTGGAGTCCAGTTTGTGTCACCTAACTACTCTTAGGAGTGAGGCTTTTCAACCAGGTCTGTCGACTCATTCTAATAATCCTAATTCTCAGGAAGCTAAGGCAGGAGGATTGTCCATGTTTCAGGCTAGCCTGGTCTACATAGAAAGCACCAGGCTAGTCAGTGTTACACATATAGACTCTGGTCTTAAAAATAGCTTTTTCCCCAAACATGACCATCCAAATATGAGCTGAACAAATATGACCCCAATGGGCATGCCAAACTGGATGGAGAAAGCCCCTGAGGTCCCAACCGTACCCAGAAATACAGGCAGCTGAGTGAAGCTGGGTGTGGGAGAGGTAGGGGAGGTGGTATTCCCCAGGAACTCACCAATTCTTTGTTCAGTGCATGGTCAGTTCTGAAACTGTACATACAAATAATATAGGATTCAACAGATTATATTTAGTTATGTGTATGTATATACAAATACACCTATGCATGTAGTAACAACCAGTGAAAATGAAGGCCATGAACTTGTAGGAAGCAGTACACACACACACACCATATACTCACACATACATATACACTACACATACACACATCCCACACACTACACATACACACATACCACACACTACACATACACACATCCCACACACTACACATACACACATACCACATACTACACACACCATACACCACACACTACACATACACCACACACACACACATAACACTAACACACACACACACACACACACACACACACACACCTCCCACCGCCACACATTTGTTTTTTTCTCTCAGTGTTTGGTTAGCTTGTTTTCTCAGCCTCCTGCTTTCTGCCAAGTGAGGATGAAGGCAGGAGACCCTCAGCATACCACAGGCCAGTGCCTCAATCTGGACCTCCCACCCTCTAAAATTGTGAGGAATAGCGTCTTATTCTTTATAAGCCATGCCATGTCACATACTGTGACAGCCACACAGACTAAGACTGTGGATCATTTCTGAGGCTAGTGAGTGAGCCAGCCCCACGACATTGAAGCTTTGTGCTGTTCAGTGAGCAGGACAAGTTCATGGCTTCAGCTCTTTCATCTTCAGACTCCGGAACACTGCCTTACATTTCCATTCTAAGTCTTCATATATGGCTTCACTTACCAAATCAGCCGAGGCAAACATATACCCAGTTGAGGTTCTCACTCACTGACCCATTTCTCCCCTTATATCCTTTAGGAAGACTAGTTGCATTCAGGTAGTGTGGCCATAGATCACCTTAAAACTGTAGAACACCATAGGACACATTAAAGGTATAACCTTTTAAGGCCACAGCCATTTACTGATTATACAACACTGTCTTAATTTTACCCCCCTTAATCATGCCTCTGCTGGGATGGAAGTTGTCATGCACTCTTCTCACATGCGAAGGCAACACAAGAACAGCAACCATGGCCCCTCACTGCCAACACGCCTGGAGCCTCGCTTTTGCATCTGTAATCAACTGTAGTTGGTCTCACCTGGTTTGTTTGTTGTTGTTGTTGTTTTACAAAATAATATTTTCAAGTTAATTTTCAACCTTAAAAGGAAGGTAACCATGTTATAGAAAAAATAAACCCTAAAGAAGTTAAGTTTAAAACTAAGTCATTTAGATGCCAAATTTAAGAGAATGATTATCTATCCCTGAAAGATAATCTGGGTTGCTATATAGAGGGCTGAAACTCTTAATCACATTTTATTTCTTACGCTGGGCAATGCTCTCACAGACATCGTCTTTCCAATCCATCTTGTATGTTTACTGTTTTATAAATCATTAATGAACCATACTGCTGTAATAACATCATGCTCTACTTAGTCATTACCTTGCTGTAAATGTTAGATCACTTGCTTTTGTTCTCCTTGTAAAGCCAAAGGGAAAATATAGATCATCCAGGCAAGGACTCTTGTATGGACAGGGCTTAACTTTTTAAAGTAACTTTGCTTTATTCCTTGACAGTTTCGTATAATGTACATGGATTATATTTAATTCTCATTCCAATTTCCCATGCCTCTCTCCCTCCCTCAGGACTCAGCCCTCTAGTAATGACCTTCTAATATGTCTTCAGAATAAAAATAGAATATTTAATAATCCATGGTGAAATTTTTTCACTAAAATAATTGTGAATCTGTGCTACATTTTTAGCTGCAATTCAGCTTCTCAGTTCTGTTTGTGTGAAGTCCTAGTTTGTAAAGGTGAAATTAAACACCAGAGGGCACCAAGTCTCTTGGAAGAAAACAGACTCGTTGCTTTGCATGTAAGACTTTCATGTGCTGGAGTACACTATGGAAGGGTGTATTGTAATCCCTTAATGATTAAAAGTGATGAGATCTCATCCTTTGTAAGACAAAGTTTACAGAGTCAACTGTAAGTTCTCCAGTGTGTCTCAGCTAAGAGTCTGCCCCTGCTGTGCTTCTCCAGTTTTGCGGGGACATTTGTTGTCCCTTTGCTCAGAGGTAAAAAAAAAGAACTAAAAAAAAGTTTCCTTGGGTTAGTATCTGGGATACTTTTACATATATTTAAGTACATTGTTAAGGTTTTAAGTTTGAGGTGTTATTTACAGTTTCCTAGAAAGTAGGCATGCTCCTAAATTCAAAATCAGATCAATAGCAAGCTTGTGCTTCACTGCAGAGGAAGGTGTGAGAAGAAAGTAAAGTAACTTAAGACAGGAGGAGCCATTTCACAAGGAGCAATTCCTCTCACACGTGTTTGTCATTGTTCTTTCATGCATTTGACAAACCATGCTCCCCCCACTCTTGAATAAAATGGTGCTTATATCAGTTTCCATCATAACAGCCAATAGCTTCATTCCATTTGCTACATTTTTCTATTAAGCATTTAACACTATTCTTGTGTCATATGTTAAAGTATATTCTTGTGTCATAATGTTAAGTTAGTTCCGATGGTTAGATATTATATCTTCAGCCACAATAATTCATAATTTGTCTAAGCTGTCTTCTATAAAGCATCATTATCACCTACCGGAATAAATACAACACACATATTTTAAGGCAATGAAACTGCTGTTTCCTTCTACATATTGTTTCTTGTTACTGTTGTAATGAATTTTAAATTTAAAATAAATTCACTGTTTTAAACACACAAATGAATTTGGCTTTCAAAAGTCAGAAGTCTCAAATGTGCTGAAGGTTAGTCTCACTCTGCTAAATAAAGCCCTTATCAGGGTCACATTCCTTTACAGGGCATCCAGGCGAAACCATGTAGAATATGGGTGCCTCTTCTTACCTTTCTAGAATCATCTGCATGTTTGCCGTTTCTGGTTCTGATTCTTCTCTTTCACCTTACTTGTTTGATGACCTGACGATTGCTTTGCCCCTTCCAGTTACTTGACAGTAATCTCTTTAAGACAGGGTGATTAGCAGCCATAATCTGTTCCTGAATCCTAACTCCTCACTGCCACTTAGTGTACTCACAGGCTTCAAATATCAGGGTGTGGGCAGTCTCTGTGAGTAAGATCAGGGCTAGACCAAGGCACGTATTCTGTCTCCGGTAGTTAGAATTGCTTTTAAGTAAAGACAGCATTAAAAAGAAGAACTAGCTATGAATCTTGATGGCTTTTAGACAAATCAGTACTTTCTCTGAACTTACAGAGTTTTCTAAGAGTTTCCAGGTGCTGTGATTCATTGATTATATCTTTATTATTACCATGCCAGAAGTGATGATATTAGTCCATCTCTACTAATATACCCAAAGCCTGTATTCATTTGAGTGGGGGAATGTCTAGATCAAGATTGACAAGAGGCAGAAGGCGTCATTTGAAAAGATTTCATGGCCTTTGGATATAGAAAGATGCTCATGTGGAACCAGGACTGTGAGAGAAGAAACTAAATTGGATAAAAGTTCACATGCATAACTTTGAAGTAGCTAGATTATGTCCAGGCCTCCAGACAACAAGAGTCTGTTTGAATATTACAAAAAAAACTATCCACAGACAAGAGGCAGATTAATGATAAAGACAACCATACTGGGTAAAATGAGAAAGGAACAGAATGTTAATACTGTGTGATTGTATCCCATATGTAGACTTGAAAATAGTTGGAATCATTTCAGTTGGTGTACCTTATGTTTGTTGTGGATTTTAATTTTTGTGCTTGTTACTAAATAAGCTCAGCACCATAGAAGGAGCTTCCCCATGCAATATTCAATATTTTGAACCAACTAAGTGGCTCAGGAAAGGCATTCTTGGGTTCCTCTCAGATGATCTAAAGTTAAAAGGACATAGATTGTTCAGGTTCGTGTTTTGTTAGCTAGATACAAATCAGACTCATCTGGGAAGAGCTATGTCAGTCGAAGCATTGCTTCCATCACATTGGCCTGTAAGAAAATCTGTGGAATATTTTATTGACTGATGATTGATGTGAGAGGGCCCATCCCACTGTGAGTGATGTCATTATAGAAACAGTTGCTGAGCAAGCCATGGAAAGCAAGCCAGGACACATCATTCCTCTGTGGTTCTGAGTCAGTTTCATACCCTGCACTCCTTCCCTGATTTCCTTTCATGATAGACTGTGGGTTACAAGTGAAATAAACCCTTTCCTCCCCAAGTGGCTTTTTCTCATGGTCTTTTATCACAGCAGGCAAACAAGGCCATACATGGCACAAAAGTTATGCATGTGAACTTTTATCCAATTTAGTTTCTTCTCTCACATGAGCATCTTTCTATATCCAAAGGCCATGAAATCTTTTCAAATGATGCCTTCTGCCTCTTGTCAATCTTGATCTAGAGATTCCCCCACTCAAATGAATACAGGCTTTGGGTATATTAGTAGAGATGGACTAATATCATCTAATATCATATGGACATTTTTGTCCATATTCAAGTTCTTTTCAAAAACCCCTTACCTCTGCTTGCATCATAAAACATTTGCCTATCTTTTCTTCTAGTAGTTTTTAAGCTTCAGGTCTTACCTTATTTGAGACATCTTCAATTTGCTTTTTTGTTTGTTTGTTTGTTTGTTTGTTTGTTTGTTTGTTTTACAGAGTTAGAGATAGGGATCTAGTTTCCTTCTAAGTATGGAAATTAGTTTACCTATCACCATTTGTTAAAGAAGCTGTCCCTTTAAGTTTGTGGACATGTATGGGTTGTATCCCACTGGTCTACATGTTTTTATAGTTGTACCATGCTGCTTTCTTTCTTTTTTTTTTTAACTGTGGTTCTATGTAGTAAAATTGACCTCAGGAGCTGTGCTACCTCTAGCGTTGTTCTTTCTGTTTAGGATTCCTTTGGCTATTTGGATTCTTTTGTGTTTCCATATCAATTTTGATTTTATGTTTGTTTTTAGTTCATTGCCATTCTGCTTATGATGATACAACTGTTTTCACAGTACTAATTTTGCCAATCTGTGAACATGGGAAGGCATTCTACCTCATAGCATCTTTTCCATGAGTTTTGGAAGGAAATAAAAAATGATACTCCAGAGAATTCAAAAGGAATTAAAAACAGCATTATCTGACCTGGAGGAATATTTGATTTATTTAGAGCATCAAACCAGCCGCCATATTCCTTTTAACCAAAGCCTAATTCAGAGCAAGGTTATGTCTCTCCTCCCTCATGTAAAAGCTCTGAGAAGTAAGGAGATGGTTTAAAACATGTTTTGGGATTCATAAATCTTAAAAGAAAAAACCCCAAAGCATATCACAAACATATAAGTAGAAAAGTGCCACATGCTTATAGAGAAGCCACAGCAAGTTATCCAGAAACTCTCCCAAGATTATTGGCGATGGCTTGCCTAAGGAAGAGATGTTCCCATGGAGACAGAACAGCCTTCTGTTAGAAATTGTCACCTGAGGCTTTCATGGTTAGATGGTCTTCCACAGTCTAGCTTCAAAGATGGGCTGATTTGTTTGTTAGGAGTGAATGCAGCTTGTGACTAAGTTGAATCCAGTGTTCATTGACCATTATGCCAGGGCCCTCAAATCAAGTGAGGCTTAATTTGCTTGTACTCTGTAAGTGAACAACCAATCTAAATAGCAGTACATCTATTTACAACATGGCTTCTTGAATATTTTATTCCCAAGTGTGAGACTTCTCTGGAAAAAAGAAGATTCATTACAAATATTACTCTGCTGTTCATTTATAATTGGCTTTGTCATCCGTATTCATTCTGTTGGAAGAATACAGTAAAAGTTGAGTAGTTGTCACGCCTTCTGCCCCATCAAGACTTCTGTAGTGCATGGATCACGCAGTAGTTCTGACTTTCAAATGTTATTGAAAAGAGGTATTTATTTAGTAAGGCTGTAACTGCCCTAGATAGTGATCCCTCTGAGAAATCTGGGCAAAGTAAATTGAAAACCTTATGGAAATGATTCACCATTCTAGATTCTGTTAAGAACATTGTGTGATTCATGCGAGGAGGTAAAAGCAGTAACAGCATCTAGGAAGAAGTCAATTCCAACTCTTGTAGATTACTTTGAAGGCATCAATACAGAAATGGAAGAACCAACCACAGATGCGATGGAGAATCAGCAAGACAGATGGACTGTATCCAGAGGTGGAGACTGGGGGTCTCAGTTACTACCATCTCATGGTGAAGGTTCAGCTGCTAAGGACTTGCTTCTGATGAATGAGCAAAGAAAGTGGGCTTTGTGGTGTCTAGACCATCCACAACAACAAGTTTGGAGTATCACATTATCCTACTTGGTAAAGTACTGACAAAGTTTGAAAGGATTTAAAAATGACCAAAAATAGACACAGTGCTGTCAGGCATGGTCACATGGTATTGTCTTGTAAAGAGAAGAATCAATGACCCCACACACACAAGTTTCACCATTCCCTTTTTTAATTATATCTTTGTTTTAGCAAATTACTGTTGCCACCTGCATTATCAGTAACACTGCCCTGTTTAGGAATCCCATTGAGACAAGACCCTCTGCCAGCAAAAAGGGTCCTGGCTGCTGAAGCTAACATGATCATTAGCATTAGGAAGGAAGGAAGGAAGGAAGGAAGGAAGGAAGGAAGGAAGGAGAGAGAGAGAGAGAGAGAGAGAGAGAGAGAGGAAGAGGGGTGATTTTCATCCATGCTTCCTGAATCACAAAGCCCCAGAGCCCTTGTAATATATTTTTAAAATTTATTTTAAAATTATGTTTATGTGCATACAGGTTTATTCACATGTGATCGCAAGTGACCACAGAACCAAAGAGAGGGTGTTGGCTCTGGATTACAGGTGGTTGTGAGCCACTCAGCATGGGTGTTGGGAATCCTTCTTGGTTCCTCTGTAAGAGCACTACATGCTCTTACTGGCTGAGCCACCTCACCTGACCTGACTGTTGTTGCTGGTTTTAAAAATGCTAACTCACAGGTTGTTGCTGCTCTTACAGAGGATCCAAATTTGATTCAAGCATCCATGTGGCAGCTCATAATCACATGTTCCAGGGGAACTCAAGTTCCAGGGGTACAAACATGGTGTACAAACATACATGTAAAACAATACAAAATTCAAGTAAATGAATTGTAGGAGTTGGAGGGCATGTAGGACACAGGAAGAACATGGCCCACTGAGTCAGCTAAGGAAGCCTCACATGGACTCACAGTGGCTGAAGTGGCAAGTAAGAGGCATGCATGCGTCTGCACACATGTTATGGCTGTGAGCGTGGTGTTTTTGTAGGCCTGCTAACAGTGGGCATAGCTGTGTCTAACTCTAATGCCTGCTCTTGTGATTCCTTCGTTCCTCTTGGGCTGCCTCATCCAGCCTCAGAAGGAGGGCTGTCACCTTGTCTTGTTTTGACCTTGTTTTGTCCTGTTTGGCTGTTGTCTCTTGGAGGCCTGCTCTGTTCTGAAGGGATCTGGGAGAGAACAGGTGTGGGGAGGAGTGGAGGAAGGGGAAATGGTAGTTGGATGTATGAGAGGAGAACCTATCTTCAATAAAAAAAAAAAAAGAGAGAGAGAGGAAGAAATAGAATAAAAATGTTCTTAAAAATACTAAAACAGTAAGTGCCCCTTTTCTTCAGGTTTTGTTCTTTTGTTCCTGCTTCTTGGGATAGCTCTGAACAGCTTAGCAGCAGCTGAAGTAAAACGTTCTTTCTGCCATGTTGGGCTTCTCAGGTCCCAGGAAGCAGTCTATTTTTATTAATATAACTAAACAGACTGAAAATATATTCCAATCATCTCTACCTTTCTGACTTAGATTGTGCCATAAGTCACATACTGTGACTTATCATATCCAATAACAGATCATAAGACCCTGTCTTAGTTAGGGTTTTACTGCTGTGAACAGACACCATGACCAAGGCAAGTCTTATAAAATCAACATTTAATTGGGACTGGCTGACAGGTTCAGAAGTTCAGTCCATTATCATCAAGGTGGGAGCATGGCATTATCCAGGGAGCCATAGCACAGGTAGAGCTGAAAGTTCTACATCTTCATCCAAAGGCTGCTAGTGGAAGACTGACATCCAGGCAACTAGGGTGAGGGTCTTAACCCCACACCAACAGTGATACACCTACTCCAACCAGGTCGCACCTGTTCCAACAAGTCCACACCTCCAAATGGTGCCACTCCCTGGTCCAAGAATAAACAAACCATGATATTCCACTCTCTGGGCCCCATAGACTTGTTCAAACACATGCGTCTATGGGGGGGGGGCATACCTAAATGTATAATACAAAATGCATTTAGTCCAACTTTCAAAGTCCTCATTGTCTATAGCAGTCTCAACATTGTGTTAAAAGTCTAAAGTTCAAGGTCTCTTCTGAGATTCATCCAGTCACTTAACTGTAATTCCCAAAATAAGGCAGGAAACCAGCTGTGCAAACTCCAAATTTTGCATCTCCATGGCTGATGTCAAAGTGTTTTCCAGATCTCCACTCCTTTTTCATCTTTGTTGACTGCAACAAACTGTTTTCTCCTGGGCTGGTTCCACTCTCTGTTAGCAGCTTTCCTCAGCACGTATCCCATGGCTCTGCCATCTTTAACATCTTTGAGCCTCCAAGGCAATTTCAATGTTACAGCTTCTTGTTTCAGTGTCTGGGATTCCACTTGATCTTTTGGGCTCCTCCTAAGGGCTGACATCACTTCTCCAGCTCTGCCCTCTGTAGCACTCTAAGCTCAGGTTGCTCCACTCCACTATGGCTTCTGTTCTAGGTGATCATCCCATGGTACTGATATCAAAACCAGTACCACCTGGGTGACTCCTATACATTACCAAGTCCAGCCGCAGGACTAGGTACAACCTTGGCTATCTCTGGAACACAGCTTCTTTGTACTCCCAGAAAACAATTCCCAGAAGATTTCACCTCAGTGATGCTGGTCTCTTCTTAATCATTGCTAGTTTCTTAGCTCCAGCTAACCACAATCAATTGTCCCAGCAGTTCCTTCCCTTCTTAACTCTGGAGCCAGAGCCACATGGCTGAAGCTGCTGAGTTCTGCTCCTTGCAGGAACTAGAACATAACCCCCTTGTACTATCACATTATCACTGGCTTTATGTTTTCCAAATCCTTCACTGCCTAAGCTTGGCTATACTGGATCTTGCTCTGCAGATTGATCTTGAACGCAGAGATCAGCATGCCTGTCTCCTGGGATTAAAGTTATATACCACTATGCCTGAATCTAAATTTAGCTGGGTAGGATCTTGCCCCAAGGTCCCACTCCCTTAATCTGTTATCTCCTGGAACACGGGATTTTGCTCCATTTCACTTCCTGGTACCCCTTTAATACTCAAACCATATATTTTATATTTTTTCTTTCTAAGCTTGCTATGCTTGTTCAAACTTCGCTTCACAAGACTTAACCAGAGAACAAAGTCTCTGCTGGATTTTTTGAAACTTTCTTTGTCAATGCAATAATCTGAGTCTCTTCACCTTAGCCTCAGGCAGACTTTTCAGACATGGGCAAAAATTAGCCACATTCTTTGCCAAAATACCACAAAAACAGTCTTTATGCCACATTCTGAAATCCTTCTCCTTTGAAATCTCTTGGGCCAGGTCAACACAGTTCAAATTACTCCCAGCAACAAAGTCTTCCATATTCCTACTAGGATGACCCATTAAACCCCATTTAAAGCATTTCAATGCTTTCCAAATCCAAAGTCCCCAAATCCACATTCTTTCAAATAAAAGCATGGTCAGGCCTGTCACAGCAATACCCCACTCCTGGTACCAACTTCTGTCTTAGGGTTTTACTGCTGTGAATAGACACCATGACCAAAGCAAGTCTTATTAAAACAACATTTAATTGGGACTGGCTTACAGGTTCAGAGGTTCAGTCTATTATCATCAAGGTGGGAACATGGCAGTCTCCAGGCAGGCATAGCACAGGCAGAGCTGAGAGTTCTACATCTTCATCCAAAGACTGCTAGTGGAAGACTGACTTCCCAGGCAACTAGGGTGAAGGTCTTAAGCCCACACCCACAGTGACACACCTATTCCAACCAGGTCACACCTATTCCAACAAGGCCACACATATTCCAACAAGGCCACACCTCCAAATGGTGCCACTCCCTGGTCTAAGAATATACAAACCATGACAGACCCCAAGTCAGAAGAGGTCCAACTGGAGGGAATACTTCACAGAGGCCAAGAAAAATCTGGACACTTCCAGCCCAGGTTTCTCTGCTCAGTGTATTAGCATTAGACCATAGCTTTTAATACTTTATTCACCTGCAACCCTTTTTGGCATGAGAAAATTTTACTTGACTCCAGTCATATGGATATATAAAATAAATATGTAAGCCAAACATTTACCAGTAATAAATAATAAAGCAATTTATTTTACAATAATTATTTGGAATACATACACTTTTCCCATTTTAAGACAAATAGCAATTAATTTGACTTGTTTAATTATATATAGTATTAAAATTTAAAACAATTACTTCATATACACATAAATTTATTATTTATTAGATCTGAAAAGAAAATGCACAGAGAGATGGATGTGCATTTACATCCTGAGTAAAGTTTCAATTGAATATTTGATGTTTCATGATGTATAACATACTTAACACTTTTCAGAGTTGATTCCTATTTTAGTTTGATAATTGCTAGTGTTAAAAATACTATTTTGCATAAACACCTGGTATAAAATAGTATAAGTATGGTTAGGGCCATTTCAGTACTCAATGGAAATACTATATAAATCCTAATACAAATTCATTTAACATGTTTGTTTGTTTGTTTTTAATTAATTTATTACATGTAAGTACACTGTAGCTGTCTTCAGAAACTCCAGAAGAGAGCATCAGATTTCATTTCTGATGGATGTGAGCCACCATGTGGTTGCTGGGATTTGAACTTGGGACCTTTGGAAGAGCAGTCAGCGCTCTTAACCACTGAGCCATCTCACCAGCCCTTAACATGTGTTTTTATAAAATAAAGTCAGCTATTCAAATACCAATTTTAAAATCAAGCATTCTAACACAAAAAAATTCAAAACTACATTAAATTTTGGAACTATTCTAGTTAATTCTAATATATAACCATGAATAAAAACTTTTTTTTGTTGTTTTGTTTTTTTGCGACAGGGTTTCTCTGTGTAGCCCTGGCTGTCCTGGAACTCACTTTGTAGACCAGGCTGGCCTCGAACTCAGAAATCTGCTTGCCTCTGCCTCCTGAATGCTGGGATTAAAGGCGTGCGCCAATTACGCCCGACTAAAACTCTTTTATAAAATTATTTTTATTTACATATGTGAGTTTCTTTTCTGTATGTATGTATGTATATGTACCACATCTGTGCAGCATCTGCAGAGAACAAAAATAGGTGTCAAAATCCTTGAAACTGGAGTTACAGATGGTTGTGAGCTAACATGTCATGCTGGAAACCAAATCAGGGTCTTTGGAAGCAGCCAGTGATCTTAACTGCTGATACATCTCCCTAGCCCCATAACAGTTGAGTGGATTGGTCTAAAGTCTGTGTTAACACACAGAAGGTCACTTATTTCTTGATGTTAATAGACTACACCAGTCAAAAGTCAAAGGATAGAAATTGATGAATGATTGTGAATCTTCTTAAATGTAAAGATTGACTTCAAAGTTAATACTTTAACTTTGGAACCAAAGAATGGTAACACTGAGACCAATAAACAACAATTGCCATACCAACCAAAGCATCAGAAACTTCTTTTTTTTTTTTTTTTTTTTTTGGTTTTTCGAGACAGGGTTTCTCTGTATAGCCCTGGCTGTCCTGGAACTCACTTTGTAGACCAGGCTGGCCTCGAACTCAGAAATCCGCCTGCCTCTGCCTCCCGAGTGCTGGGATTAAAGGCGTGCGCCACCACGCCCGGCATCAGAAACTTCTATAAATCTTTTTGTGTCCCAGGTACAGCTGTGGTCCCTTTAGCTGTATGACTCAATGTAATCTCAGAGATCCCAATAAACTGTCACTCTATTATGGCTGTTTTAGAGATGAAGTTAGGTGTCTTGCCAGGAGTCACCCATCCAGTAGGTAGTTGGATCTGGGATTCAAACTCACACTATCAGGCTCCTCACCACTGTGCTCTGCCCTGTACTTTTCATTGGATTTCTCTGTTCTTTTAAGGCCTGATTTCTCACACATGATGTGTGAGAAAAATTGCATTGTCCATCGTTGTGAAGACATGGGATGTATGGATAAACTGTGTATGTCTCTGGTTAAGTTTCCCATCATTTAATGAATCATCTACTCCCTCTAGGTTTTGGTTCAATCCTCAAAAAATATTAAAATATATTTCTTTTAGGCTTATTGGTAGGACCAAACTGAAAAATGTTTATATGATGTGCACTTAACATAGTAAGATGTACAATCATTGGGGCTGTCATTGTCATGAAAAAAATAAAGTGAAAAATATTGCCATTTAAGATTGTCTAGAAGGCATTGGCAGGTATATTCCAGTAGCTGTAGGTTTCTGTGGCTAATCAAGTAGAAACTTTCAAAGGAGATAATAGAAACCCATGACTTATATAATATAGATAGAAATAAATCATACTGATGGGTTAATTTGAAATGTTCTGAATTGAATTATTATATAAAGATCTGGATGGAGCTGGTGTGTTACAAAGTTGAAACAACAATATAGTCACCAGGTCACCTCTAAGGACATTCTACTTCAGTGGAATACAAAGAGGTCCTCAGGAAAGTTCATTAAGTAAAAATTAAGAGGGTCTCCTGGGATTTGAGTGCCAGCAGTGAGCATGCTCAAGAAACAGTGAGTCTTGGGAAATGACTCTAGGGTGATTCTTCATATCTTTGATAACCTGCTTACGTGTTTAAATTACATGAAGCCATGTTGCTCTCTAACAGTAAGAATGGAAGCTTCTAGTATCTGAATACATTTTTATAGATTGCTCTCTATCTGAAATGAGACATTTGGGAAGATGTGACATCATCACAGCACTACCTGCATAAAGACAGCGCCTTGCCTTGTGCATTTCCTTTGATGCCACCTCCACACCGACCTAAACCACTGCTCTCCCCTGTTGTTTCTGGGGTTCCTGCCTGTGGCAATAGTACATAAGACTCTTTTCATTTTGACACTTGTTCATGTCTCCCAGCCAGCTACCCTAAGCAGCCTCTTCTTTCTTCTCAGTCTGGATGAAGAAGCAACAGCTCCATATTTATTTCCTTTTATTTCCTCAACCCAAATCACCTTTCCTACAGTCTCCCCCGCCACACACACACAATAACTATGTAGATTGCCACTCAAGGGCCTTGCTTCTCTGGTATTAATTGTATCCCACAATTTCTGTATGTAATTTATAGTTTAGCCAAATTGAACTCTTTTAAAAAGTTCATATTCTCCTCTCATATATTACATCCCAACCTCAGTTTTCTCTCCCTTCAGCCCTCCGAGTCCCTCATCCCCCATTACCTTTCCAGTCTCCCAGTCATCTGCTCTTCCTCCATTTCTCTTTGCAAAACGGCCTATGTTCCGAGGGCTTAGGTTAGACCCATGTAGGCTCCATTGTTGTCCATTCAGTCTCTATGAGCCCATGAGCCCAGGTTAGTTGATTCTGTGGGTTTTCTTGTAAAGTTCTTGACCCCTCTGGTTCCTATAAATCCTTCCTACCCATCTTCTGCAGGATTCCCTGAGCTCCACATATTGGTTGGCTGTGGGTCTCTGTATTTGTTTCTGTCAGTTGCTGGATGAGGCCTCTCTGATAACAACTGAGCTAGGCACTAGTCTATGAGTATAGCAGAGTATCAATAGGAATTATTTCATTGACTTTTTTTGCTAGTCATGTTTGGTTTTATCCTAGGTCTCTGGGCTATTCAACCTCTGGGTCCTGGCACTCCAGGTGGTGTCATTGGTAGCATCCCTCACTTGGCATGGGTCTCAAGCTGGATGAGTCAGTGGTTTGCCACACCTACAGTTTCAGAGCTACCTTTACCCCCAGCACATCTTGTAGGCAGAAAAAATTGTAAGTTGACGCTTTTGTGGCTTGGTTGGTGTCCCAATCCTTCCACTGGAAGTCTTGCCTGGTATAGGAGATGGCCAGTCCAGGCTCCATATCCCCCATTACTAAGAGTCTTACCTGGGGTCACCTATCTAGATTCTGAGGAGTTTCCATTGCTCTAGGCTTCTAGTTTATCCCAGAGATGCCACCCCCATTTCAGTAGTCTCCCAGGTCTCTCTCCCTCCATCCTCTCCCAACCTGATTCCTTCTGCCCACCCCCATCCCTAGTCCACCCACCATATCTATTCTTTTTCCCTGTCCCAGGCCCTGTTTGAGTCCACTTTGTTACTGAGCTTCTTTGGGGCTGTGGAATGTAGCATGGTTATCCTTTACTTTACAGATAATATCCACTTTTAAGTGAGCACATGTTTGTCTTTCTGATGGACTTCTTTCTATACATTGGATATTTTCACCTCTTAGCTTCCTCTCATGCTTACTTGTCTGAATTATTCTCTCATACACAGAGCATGTTTTTGAAATGCCTATCACATATTGAGCCATATACATGACATCCTCCATCTCCTGTGTATATAACAGTAAGTCACTGTGTTCTTGGGTATTACTCTCAAATATGTCCTGTTCCCTCGATTATATATTTCTGTTAAGTGAGGGAGAAATTATCAAACTAGGTTTCTTTCAGTCCTCCTAGGACCTCTAGCATAGTGCTTTGGATTTTGACAGCCAAAAGAGAGATGTTACATGAGAGGATACAGTGTAGAAACTAATTCCTGACTGTTTGTGAAGGCAACATACTGAATGATGACAGTTTTGATGAATTCATTTATGCAGCATAGACTTTGTGTTAATCTAGCTTTCAGAAGTTTTTAGAACTGTGAGTGTCTGAAAACATGAGCAATCTGACAAGTAAAAAAAAAAAATCCACAGTTTGAAATGGAAGATGTTCAGGAATTTTTTTTTTTAGTAAGTTATTGGATGATATAACAGTTCTTACATTTATTTCTTCATTTCTATTTCTGATTAGGAATTTGTTAGGGAATTATTGAGTGAAAACTGAAAGAAGTTTACCAAATTTTGTTTGGTTTTCTGTTCTTGTCTTACTAAAGTTCATAAACTGTTCCTTTGTTTTTAGCCTTAAGGACTGGTGTTCTCTAGACTGATGCATTGGTTGTCCATTATTGAATATTTCCCCAACATTTATGGGCCTGATACAATCAGTTTATTTGTTCATCATCTGGTTGGTCAGAAGAGTGGACTAGTATAAACTGCCACTCCTTCTTTTACTCCTACTCACATTATCTCTGTCAACTGGATTCAGAAGGTGACACAGGTCAGGACATCAGTATTGGTAGGCAGTTTGGCCTCCACCTAAAGAAAATGAGAGTGCAGCAACCACTGTGAATATTACAGTCACTGACTGTTAAAATAGGAAAGACTCACTTCCTAATCCTTTGGCCCTTATACTCTTTCCACTCCCTCTTGAGAAATATTCCTTGATCCTTAGGCATTTTGCATGTGTATCCATTGGGACTTAGTGCCACAACCTGTATTTTGATTGTGGTTTTCTGTTGATTGCCTCAGTTTCAGAGTGAGGTTTCCTTGATGTAGTGTCACTACAACACTTAACTGTGGACATAAGGACAAATACTTAGGGTGCAAGTAGGGATCATTCCAGTTTAATAAAGTGGTTATAGCTTCTTCTCAAAGAAGACATCACTAGCCTTAGGTAGTTGGTTAGGTTTCTTAGTACCAGGCAGGATTTCTCTCTTGTTGAGCAGGTATTAAGTCCTATTAGAGAGATATCGGTTGCCACCAAGGTATGTATGCCACTACTCTATTCTCAGGATTATTGTGTCGTCTTGGTGGTGGTTGTGGTTCATAGGTGTCATAGCTAGGTAAGACTGTTGGTTGCTTCCCTCCCTTGGAAGTGTTCATGGGGCCTCCTGGTAACATGCAAGCTAGATCTGAGGCAGGAGATATTCAGGTCAGTTCCAGCTCAGATCCATCTGGGCCCTGTGTCAGAAGTGAATGGTGTCTCCAGAAAAAGGAACTTACTTTACACTATTGGGAGCAACCAAGGACAATAACAATAGCCTGTAATGTTTGAGAATGGATGGAATGTCAGAAGCTATACTTCTAAAGTCTTACCAACATGACTGCCTAAACAAGAACAGCAACAGACGTGCCGAAAGAGTTAAGGGAACAAGCACAAGGCCTCAACCCTATACAAAGAACTACAGGCAGCTAAGGAATGCTGAGAGCAGGAGAAATAGTCTTCCCCGGGAAGAGCACACCGATTGGTTATTCAATACCAAATGGTCAGCCCTGAAAACCTACACGTACAGGTGACAATAAGCTGACTGAGCAGGAGATATTTAAGAATATAAATGTATATACATATATTCATATAATAGCAATCAATGAGAAAGGTTAGAGATTGAAAGAGACCAAGGTAGGATATAAGGATGTTTTGCAGGAAGAAAAGGGAAGGAGGAATGATATATTATAACCTTCCAAAGAAGAAATACCAGGAATATTAACCCAGTATACTAAACTCTCTTTCACATGAAATTGAAACTCAGTGACTCAAATAATTGCCCAGCATTAAAAATTCCCCAAACTGTTTTGCAAAGCTAACTGGGTACAGCTTGCAGTTGGGAGAGCTAATACAGTATGTTAGGAAGAGAAGTCCAAACAGATGGAATTTGGATTTTCTGATGCTGATGCAAAGAACCTGAGCCAGGGGAACCTTGGTTTCTTCTGTTCAGTGCTTTACCCACAGAAAATGAGAAATAAGTGAGATTCTCATCCGTACTATGAATCATTTTGTTTATAGAGAATTTTCCTTTTAATAAAAGAATAGGAACTTCTAATACAGTCAGCTACAACAGTGTGAAATTACTCTTTTATTTATTTATTTATTTATTTATTTATTTATTTATTTATTTATTGTTCACAGGGTACCACAGTGAATACATAGGTGTTGGTTCTCTCCTTCCACCATGCAGGACTTGGGGACTGAACTTGGGTTTCCAGGCTTGGTGAAAGGTTTCTTTACCCACTAAGCTATCTCTCTGGCTCTTCTTTCTCATAGTCTTTTTTTTTTTTTGAGACAGGGTTTCTCTGTGTAGCCCTGGCTGTTCTGGAACTCACTCTGTAAACCAGGCTGGCCTCAAACTCAGAAATCCGCCTGCCTCTGCCTCCCGAGTGCTGGGATTAAAGGCGTGCCCACCACACCGGCCTCTTTCTCATAGTCTTACATGGCTATCTCATCTATCTTTTCTAAATGACAGTTGCCTTGCCTCAATACACTTTAAGTAACTATTCTTGTCAAAAACTTTCCTTGAATGACTATGGAGATGACTTAGTTTTGCTTGTCAAGTAAGCATGATGACCAGAGTTCAGATGCCCAGCACATATGTAAAAGCCAGAGAAGAAAAGAAGAGAGGAGACAGATGGGCTCCTGAAGTTCACTTGGCTACCTAGGCTGACAAATCCATGAGCTCTAGCTTCAGGAAGAAACCATATATTTTATTAAATATAAAAGTAATGTGGAGAGCAATTGAGAAAGGCACCTGATATTGACCTCCAACCTCCACGTGCATATGCCTGCTTGTACCTGCCTATCTCCTCACCCACAGCTCATGAACACTCATATCATACATGCACAGAGAGACAAACATGCATACACATACAGACTGACAGTCACACAAACACATACCTTGAAAATGTTGTGATATAGCTTTAAGTAATACGCACACACATATACACACATGGCAGGTCTTAAAATTATGTTACCATGAACAACATTGAGGAGCAAACATCAAGATTTAATAAAGCTTTAGAGTCATTTTAATTTTTTTCTCTAAACATTTGATCATGCATTTCTATATAACAAAGCACTTTTTCCTGTATAACATGGCACTTTTCCCACTTAACAGAAAATACATACTGAGTTAAAGACAGTCCCCCTCAGGACAGATTTGCCTGTAGTTTTGGGACAATGGCAGTTCTGCTGAACTAGACACAACTCCAGAGGATTCTGAGATGGGCAGCATAGCTGAGGAAATGCATAATATTTTGCCTGGTTTTTCTGTGAAATGTTTAACACCACTTGCTAGAAACATGGTAGTATTTTGTAATTCTTAGTTTCCTTCCTACATGTATTTACCACCATCACACAGTTGAATATTAAATATTTGATTCCTTCTTCCTCCAACTGAACTCTCACTGTTAAGGGACAGAATTCAAATCTTACTCAATCCTTGAGTGTTAGCTAATATATCTGTTGTCAGTCAGGCTTTTAAATCTATGAATCTTCACCCATGGAGAATGTTGTACAAGTTCATTCACATCTCAGCCCACAATGTCCCCTATTGTGTCTCTCATCTGCCATCACACCCCACTCAACCTTTACCAAAGCTCAGTTTGATCTATATTTTTCTCAGGTCCCTAAACCATATAAGTATTCCTGTATGTAGTTATTTACCATATTGGTTTGTCTGCATTATAGCCTCCATTTAAGAAATGTCTCATTCTTCCTCCAAGACTCATTTTAAATATTAAACTTTAATAACTTACCTAGGAAGATTTACCTGATTCTCTGCCACCTAGACTCTGTAAGATTTGTGTGAATGCTTCAATAAGCTACGACCAATTCAAACTCAACAAGGTCTGTCATTCAGCTTAATATCTGACAGGCAACAATAAAATCTGAGTTTGAGGATTTTATTAAAATTGCTTGTGAGTCGTAACTTCTCAGTAATGCAGTCAGCGTGGAGAACAGTCACGTGAAAGGAACCCGGACTAGAGCACAGAGGAACTTCTCACACAGAAGCGCTCCTTCCCACTCCCACTGGGCCAAGTGTGGTCCCATACGACCAACTCATTCTTTTCAAAACCAGCACTAAGTACAAGGAAAAGGTTGGATTTTGTTTTCTTTTTTCTTTTTAAACCTTTAAAACACTATATTTGGCTTTATGTACTATACTTTGATTAAAACCACAAACTAAATGGACAGCCATTCAGAGTAATTGGGGTTCTAAATTTGTGTGAGGAATAAAGACCCCAAAGTCGTGTGAGGTTCTCATAAGGTTACCTGAGGAAATGGGCCAGTGGGCAGCCTGAAGCCACAGACTCGCTGTGAGCCTGTGACACGGAACTGCTGCACACCTCATGACAATCAACCACCCCTGTTAGTCACTGTAGAGCAAGTGCACGCCCCATGGAGAGAACCTACAGCAGGGAGAGTATAACGCACAGCGGTCACACGGGTCACCCTAGACACGGTTCACGGGGCTTACAGCACCAAAACACACTCGGAAAGAGGATTTAGCCCTTTGAAGCACGCTATCAGAACTTAGGAACACGTCATTTTGCCTATTTTCCCCAGACGTCTACCAATTAAATCCCTTACTCTTTTCCCTGGGGGCCACTCCCCAGTGATTTCTGTCTATGGTCTTTGATTTTTTTTAATTTTATTTTATTTTATTTTATTTTATTTTATTTTATTTTTGATTTCTGCATCCTCCTGAAAAGGATGAGCTTCCAGTGAGGCCTGCTTGAAGGATTTAGCTTTAGGTTGAGCTTTTCAGCTTCCTAATAGGTAACTTAAAAACTGTATTCAAAGTTTAGGCTTAAGTCAGTTGTCAGCATGATTTCTTTACTGTTATTCTTGTTCCTTTGAGACAGGTCTTACTAATAACCCCCTGCCTCAGCTTCCCAAAGGCTGAAATTACCAATGTAAATCCCTACTCCCAGTCAAGTATAATCTTTACATTTTTTTGAAAATGAACATTATTTTTCTATTTTATTAAACATGAATTCTTTTCTCATACAATATTATCTGACTAGTTTCCCCTCCCTCTACTCCTCTCTGTGCCTACCTATTTCCTCTCCCACCGGCCACACCCCCATCTGTCATTCATTAGAAAAGACCATGGAGAAGGAAAATTTTGAGCTCTCATGTGTTACTGAAATACTTCAAGATTATGTCAGGTACAAAGGTGATGTTTTGCTAACTGAACAACGGTAGGTGTTTATTGTTAAGCCAGCTATACTAAGGGGTGTAATTGTTCATGGCCCTTAAATAAAAATATGCAGTGATATTGTATAAACTAAAGCTGCCCCTGTCCCTAGAGTTTGCAGATGTGGCTGCTATGTCCCACATACTCCAGAAGGTGGCAGAGAGGAGAGAGACTATGTCTATGCTCAGTGTTCTGACCTAGGAACATTTAAAGGATAAGTAGCCTAACTTTCCCTGAGAAAAGCAAGGCTGAGACAATCATCAGCCCAGAGCCAGGGAACCTGAAAGGAGATATCCTGAGATGACCACAAGTCTGGTGCCATGCAGGGCTTGCCGGGCAGAGTAAGCTTCAGGTGGCTCCTGCCTGGCACCATAATTCACAAGCAGGGAATAGCACTCCTGAGACCAATCCTGAGATGAACCCCCTGAGATGAACACTCATCGACCCCATGCACCACCAAGAGGAGCAAGTAAGTAGTAGAGAAACGGAAGAGAAAGAGAAACAGAAGGATGTGTAGCCAGCGATGCCACCTGGGACCATAGTGGGGTCCTGGCCTGTGCTGCTATTGGGGGCTATGTCTGGGTCTCTAGCCTTACAGCAGAGGAGTCTGTTACCACCAAAAGCCAGGCAGATGTCCCTGGTTGGGGCTGCAACCCAGAGATATGTTGCTGTCTGAGGGCAGTAACTGGCCCTACCCTTCACCTGGGCATTGTGGGGTCCTGAGCTCATGAGAACAGGAGACCTGACCCCACCACTTGCAGCTACAGTAGGGAGATTGAGCAGCACATTTCAGGAGCTGCGGCTGAGCTGGCCTGAGGGTACTAGAATGGGAGAACTGGCCCTACCACTCTCCTGTGCAGTAGTGTGGATGAGGGAGAGTTACTCTCCTCCCTCTCACTCCCCACTGTCTGCTGTATGCAGGAGCCCTGGCTCTAGGGCATGAGAACAGGAGAGCTAGCCCTGCCCCACTCTAGCTGCAGCACTTGGGAAAGTAGGTCCTGCAGCTTGACTGGGCAGCACAGTGGAGCTGACCCTGATGGTGGGGTCCTAGTTGAGCCTGTTCCAAAGGAAGAGCCCTGCTACTTATATGCCATGCGGTTACATGGGTGAGAGCATGCAGTTACATGCCACGCTCATCCTTTGCCACCTATGGCAGGCAGGAGAGCTTGGCCCCAAGGCCATCAAAGTGGTAGAGTTGGCCCTGTGTGCTACAGCACTAGGGAGCAGGCCCTGCACCTCACCTGCGCAGTTCAGTAGAGTGGGCCCTGGATGTGGGAGTTGAAGTGAGTAGGGCCCAAGGGCATGAGTGTGTGAAAGTCACCCCTGATCTTGTCTGCTGGGTAGTGGCACAGGCTAGGCAAAGCTGCCCTTCTCCCTTCCCTTGTTGAGAGGGGAAGAACTGATAGCTAGCCATGCTTCTCACAAGCTGCAACACTGAGAGAGCAGGCCCTGTACCTCCCCTGGGCAGCAGGGTAGAGCTGGCCCTGTTTGCAGGGTTTGCTGGCGAGCCACCCCTGAAGGCAGGAGAGCAGAAGGGCTGGAGGGCTGACTACCTCAGGTACCTCTCTGGCCCAGATCCAAGCTTTTGAATTGGCCCACCCCAACATTTTTCTCATCAGTGAACTGCTGGGTTGCAAGGAGGGGTTGGTTCTACAGATCCAAAGCCGCAGGATCTCCATGTCACAGGGCAACAACAGGATAGCCAAGAGGAGTCCCAGAGAGGACCCAGGACTGATAGAATAGCAGAAGCCAGAGGCCTCACACCAGAGGCTCCCACAATGAGATTTTTGTTTTTCTCTGTTAGGGCGCAGATTGCAAGGGTGGAGGGTAGGTACCAGGGCAGAGGGAGATGAGTGGTATTGGGGTACATAATGTGAAATTCACAAGAACCAATACATTTTTTAAAATCTGGAAAAAATATGTCTCAGGAAGGTGAAATTTATTGTATATAAGTTGTTTAGAAACAACATTTAGAAGTATTAGTAAGGGACACTTAAATCCTTACAAAATTAGACATAAGAATATTCATGAATTCATCTGTGTCTGTATACACATACTTCTTTATGCTGCTAACAGAAGAACCATTTTCTCATGTACTTTCCCACTCGCATATGCCCACACTGGTATTAAACCACTTGCTTTATAAAAGAATGTCAAGACCATTGAAAATCTTCAAGTACAGCTTTGTTATGTACAGCAAACTTAATTGTAGTTTTTAAATATTTGCAGATCAATTTATGTTTTGAGGGAGGAGCATATATACATGGCATATGTAGAAGTCAGAGGTCACCCTCATGTCTGTTCTTGTTTTATTCCTTTATTGAGACAGGATGTCTTGTTTGTTGGTACATTAGTTTTCCGGGTTTATATGGATTCTAATAATCTTGTCAATGGAAGAACACTGCTGTGCTCAGATTTGTGGGAATTCTGGAGATCTGAACTCAGATCCTCATGTTTACCCACCAAGTACTGTGCCCATAGAGCCATCCCAAAACCTGCACATCCTGTGATATTACATATAGGACCAAAAGTGAGTACAGATCTTCATTTTTAATGCTCTGGAATCTAACAAACAAGGGTTGAAGCACATTTGAAATAACAAATTGTCATACCTGGCTGTCACAGAACCCACAAGGACTAGAAGTTGTCTGGACAATCTCTTCAACATGGAAGTCTAGCAGTAAATCAAGCTAGCATGTGATCTGTGGGAGATAAAAGGCAGAAAAGGAGAAAATTGTTTTGTAGAGGGAGCAACTATTATGGGGAGCCTGGGAACAGAAAACCCTGTTGTCACGGGCGGGGGTGCAGATTGGAGCCCAAGAAATAGACTAGAGAGCTCTAGGACTCCATTTCCCTAGAACACTGCTGAAAGCGAGGGGATAGACATCTAACAGGCATAAGGAGAATGACAGGTAACCTGGCCAGAAGGCAGAGAGAGGAACACGGTCCAAGCTATAATTGTATTACATAGACAGGTTGGCTATACATACTATTCAGTGTTCTGTCATATACATCAGTGGTGCTCTGACCCTAGGGCCTAAAGATGTTCATACATTCCATATGTCTAAGACTGGCTAAAATAAAAGACTCTTTCTGATCTTGCCATTCTCAGATTTTTGTTATTGTTGTTGTTTGTTTTTCTAACACAGGATTCATATAACCTAGGCTTGCTGCATTTTAGAACAATTACTATTCTTGGCATGGTATAGATACCAACACAAGTTTTCTATGGATTGGAAAATCAGAAAATAGAATACCAAGGCAGTCTGTGGGGACCTCTAAATAACAGTAAATAACAGTATCTGTAGAAAGAGACCTTAGTGGACCCAACCCAGAGTTGTTAGATCAGTGCCTACTAATGACATTTATTTCAGACTTGAATTACCCAAAAACACACCAGCTAAATGTGTCAAGAGCTCAACACTGGTGTCTGTGGCATGCATGCACACACAAGACTTCCAGGCGAACAGGCTGGGCCTCAGACTGTTGTAATTCACACAAATTTGACATTATTAACTGATACTGTTTTGTTCTTAGAAAAACATGCTGCACATAAATAGAAACTTGCTCTAGCTATCTTTTCAAACGATGTCACTGTCTCCTCAGAAGGGCTTCCACCCTAGCTAGTCCCCATATGGGCGTAGCCGTGGTAAGAGACAGTGTCTTTTTGGAAACAACTTTCCTTTGATGTTTGCACAGTTTTGTTATGCTCATTTTCTAAAAGCACAACTTGAAGTCCACTCTCATAACAGATTCTGAAGTCTAGAATCACTTTTACTGACTGGAAGTACAACGATTTATAGTACATATCTCAGCATTAACTCATCATGCTTAAAGGAACATCGTAGCAGTAAAATACATTCATAATGGTTATTGTTCTCTCCCACAGCCTGGTGGCAGCTGTCATCCCTTGCTTTGATTTGGGAAATTTGCCCAAGTGCAGATGGGATTATACTATTTGCCTCTGTGAGATTACCTCACTAGATAGAATGTATTCAAGATTTGTCCATTGGTTGTATGTTGTACATGGCTGTAGTCTGTGAATATAGCAAAAAATAAATAGTATTGCAATGAACTTTGAGACATCTTTTAGATCATGCATTCAACTCTTTTGAGTGTAAATGCCCAGAAATGGGTTTACAAAACCATGTGGTAGTTTCGTTCTGTAAACCTTTTTGAGGACTTGCCATGTCTCTACCACTCTCCCCAACACACAGCAGTGTATAAAGCCCATTTTTCTCACCTGCTGCCCAACACTTGCTCTTTTTCTTTTATAATCACCACCCAAACAGAAATGGGGTAAAATCTCCCTGTGGCTTTTATTTGCATTTTCTTGGTGATTAGTGAGTGGAGTGCACTTGTTATTTGTATGTCTGTTTCTCCAGAAATATATATTGTTTTCTGCCTTAGTGAGATAAGGCTTTTGTAGCTTTATTGAGCTGTAAGAGCCCCTTACATCATCTGTAGATTAGCCTATTACAGGTGTGTGGTTTGCAGATTTTTTTCCTATTGCACAGCTTTTCAGCTTGTCTGTTGTTTCCTCTGTTATGCAGATCATTTTCTCTGATTGGTCCCACTTATTTACTTTTGTTTCTGTTGTTGTGACTGTGAAACCACAGGCAGGGAACCCCTGTAATTCTGACTACTTCTTTTTCTCATTTGTAGGATGCTGACATTTTAAATTTTATGGATTGATTTTACAGTGGTGGCAGTTTTTATGGGTGTTGTGTTTATTTTGCTTTGTGAGATCATACTGTTGATTTTTCTACCAGTTAAACATATGGGGGGAGACATATTTTAGGGTCATTTTGTTCTGTGTGGCCCAATTGTCACACAGCATAGAGTTGTAGGAATTTAATTACTAGTCTACTTTGTAACCTGCTATCAAGAAGAGAGTCCATGGACATAGGACATTTTAGAACTTTCTGGAAACAGCTTATCTTTATCCCAGTCTGCCTAGAGGTTTTAGAGTTCATGTTAATATATCTTGCAGGTGGTTCCTTGGCTATGTGTTGGTTTTGGCTACTTTGTTTCCTACTCTTCCTGATCATCAGACAGCTGACTTTGTTCTTGGTAGCAATTGCTTTTGTTGTGTGCTACATTTTTCTCTACCTCCCTTTTATTTTTGAAAAATAGACTGTCTCTGTCTCTCTCTGTCTCTCTCTGTCTCTCTCTCTCTCTCTCTCTCTCTCTCTCTCTCTGTGTATGTGTGTGTGTGTCTGCCAAATCAAGAATGGAGTGGTCTATAGGGCAATTGTCTTAAAGCATTGCACCCCAATTGAGTTAAAAGCTGTTTTATTGATTGTGGTATTTTATAGCTAACTGAATTATTAATTTGACTTCATTTGGCAGGTGGAAAGTTTTAAAACCAGAGATCTTATGACACATCATGCTCTCTGGCATAGATCTCTTACCTTTCTCCTAAAGATATGCTAATGGTAATGAATGTTTTATAATCTACCTGCATGGCTACAAATACATAACCACTATCTTTAAGAACAGACATCTTCATTTGAAAACGCTTATTTTGTACAGTCTTTTTTCATGGAAAACAAATATGCCTCTAAATGGGAAGCAGAGTGAAAGTGCTCAGAGGTGTTTGCCAACCGTAACAGAAGGCCTTCGTCAGTAGAAGATGCTCCAGCACTGTTCACCCATGTGCAGGTGTCTGCCAAGGCCTACACCCAAGAGCCAAGTAGACTTGAGTATATTTCCTTGGTACATTATTTCTTTTCAGTCCCCTCTTCTTTTGCAGGGAGATGGATTCAAATAAAAAGGGATATTATATCTCTTCATATTAGCCATCAGTATACCAACACACCAGGAGCATTTAAGGCCCTGCTTTCTACAAAATGGTACCAGTTTTGTAGAATATGACATACATAGGAAAACTGTACAAATTATATCCAGTTTTTAGAGACCAAATAAATGTACTAGTGTAACAAAAGCTTCCTTGGGTGTGTCCGTCTTTGGGTCCATTGTCTCCATGCAGCTGAGTATACATATTAATGCAGGCCAACACAAAATTGAATATTTACTTTAAACATTTTGAGAGTGTGCGTGTATGTGTGTGTGTGTGTGTGTGTGTGTGTGTGTGTGTGTCTGTGTGTGTGTTATTTGTTGTTGTTACTCAAGTTTTTGGTTTTCAAGTGTGAACTTTGTAGATCATGTTAAGTCCCCACAACAGGGTTGGACATATCTGCTGGTGACCTTCAGTAAAGCTGTAAGTTCTGATTTATCCAGTATTTCTACGACTATTTATGACAAGCCTTGGTGAGTCATGTGCAGGTTGATAAGAACATCTTTTGTTTATAATAGACTAACATGAGGCTTCACTCCTAAATGGAGTTATTGTGCATCTTGTCCTGAGCTGGTACACCTGAAACAGCCCTTGGTTTGAATTTCCCAATACAACTGTGACAAAGCTACCTCAGCATTAACGTTAAACTTGCTATGTAGCTAACACTAGCCTTCAGCTCTCTGGGATTAGAGGATTGAGGCACTCCATCCTTACTTTACAACTTCTTGGCACTAAGTACTGTCTGAAAGCTAGCTTACTACAGTGCATTGCCTTTGGCCATGCCGCCAGTGACCTCCTGTCTCCTTACTCTCTGTACCATACCTACACACGTATCATGGCTTCTACCTCCCACCTGCACCCCTGATAGCCCCATGAGTTTCTCATTCATTCACATGGCTATCCAAATATCCCTCCCTACCTCAATTAAACAACTCAAACTTCCTAATGCATTTCTCCTTAAATCCTAATTATCTTCTGTGGTCTTAGTTAAGGCTGAGCTTTTCTAGAAGTGGTCCCCATTTCCACAGTAGAAGAAGCAAGCCCACACGTTTCATCTGAGTGAGTTCTCCTGTGCACTGACAGATGTTCCACCCATGTTTTCTCCCCTTGCCTTTCCTCTCTTCTCAGCCAGTTATCTCTGCACATTGTCAGCCAGGAGAAAATATAATTCCACAGAAATCAAAGCCATATAGCAGTGCTTCTGGGTTTTCATCTGGTTGAATATTGTTTTTAAATGATACTGTTTTTAATTCTCTGTAGAAATAATATTCCTGAAAGTAAAGGCCCCTAAAAGAAGCTCTTGAGCTTGGCTTTTTGGTAAGAAGGGTTCTGAAGAAGTTCACTGACAAAATTGTAACATTAGGCATAAAACTCATGCCATTGAAAATTCCTTGAAGCTGGGTATATTGGTGTATACATTTAATCCCAGCACTCAGGAGGCAGGGTTGGGAGGCTATCTGTGAGTTCAAGGCCAGCCTGCTCTACATAGCAAGAGGTGCCAGTTTTTCTTGGCTCTAAGGCTTTTTAGACCTTGAGCTCGCTGGTTTGCCAGCAGGCAAACAGCCTACTGTGGGTTTTTGAAGCTTACATAACTGATGAGAGGCGGAGAGAAAAATACATAAACAAGAGTTAATGTAGCTACATCCTTATGAACACCTGAATTATCTTTCCAAATTCAATGAAAGCCACTTTAGTCAGACCGAGAAGAAACTCAAGTTTGAAACAAAAATTATGGAATTTTGTTGACTCCATTTCCAGGCAGAGGAAAGAGTGTCAGTGTCTGTGAAATTGCTAAGGAAAATATCCAGATATGAAGCATATAAGTTATAGCTTCATCTCAGGTGTATAGTTTTGGTTCAGTTTCCCCAACAAGGAAAATACAGTTGTACCACTGATGCTCAAGATTTGTCATGTATAGCTAAAGGTCATTTTGAGAAGACTAGAGAAAAGTGAAAAAAGATACTCAAGTAGAACTCCCTGGGAATCTTCCTGCCACAGAAATGCCTTCCCAGTCTTTCTCCCTGTCCCCAACCAAGGAAACCATGGATACCTTCCCAGCCAACAAGGAAACCATGTGATCACTTCCAGTACAGCACAGGAAGAAGGGATGTGCTGCAAAGTGTGTAGAGTGGCCTTTTTACAATGCTCATTGCAGTGCTCACATGTCTTCAAGTTCAGGGTCTTCTGCTGCTCTGTTTAGTAGCTGGTATTAGCTCTCTGCTGTATCAGTACCAGCCCCATTCCAGTCTGAGGCAGTGTAGTATGGAGAAAGCTGACATCTGTGTCGTAAAAAGACCAGGTAAAGGGTGTAACATGTGATATCAAATGATGATGCTGGCCTCGGACACTGGTACTCAGGACCAGGCAGATATTCATCGCCACATTTTCCACTTTTGTCCCTTTATACTAAGCCCTGAGGCTTGAGGTGAATACCACTTGGACAGCAAAACCCTAGGCTTCATATTTCCACATCAAACTTGGTTTCCAGCTCATACCTCCATTAGATGAAATCCATTGGTCTTTGGCTCTAGTCAGTGCTCAGCAGCACGAAACTTCTGACATTTCCTGGAGGCATACTGGCCACAACTTGTCTGTCCCACTGACTTCTCCTTTCTTTGGGATTCTCCCAGGGGAAAAGCTAGTTTATGAAGACTGGAATAGGTGGAGACCTTCTCAGATAAACAGAAATCAATACATAGTTCAAGGGGTAAAAGCAATCATGAAAACAGGCTTTCATCAAGTCTTTCTTGAGATAAAACCTGTATCAAAGCAAAGAATAGTCTGAAAAACAAAACCAAGTTCTGCACTTCAAGGAAATAGGCAAACAAGAGAAACTGAGCCCAAAATCAGAAGGAAGTAATAAAGGTCATTATAGAAATTATTGGAAAAGAAACTAGATCAGCAGTTCTCAACCTGTGGGTCACAACCCCTTTAGGATTGAATGACCCTTTCACAGGGGTTGCATATCAGATATCCTGCATATCAGATACTTACATTACAGTTCATAACAGTAGCAAAATTATGAAGATGCAATGAAATAATTTTATGTTTGGGGCTTACTAAAATATGAGGAACTGTATTAAAGAGTCACCACTTTGGGAAGGTTGAGAGCCACAGTTCTAGAAAAAGTTATAGAGCATCAAAACTGAAGAGGGGAGTTTTAAAAAGCAAATCATTACTTGGAGAAGAAAAAAGCAAATCAAAATTGGAAATGAACAGGCATAATAGATACAACATCAGTATAACATTATTAGAAACTTACATATTTGACTTTATATTAAAGTTTTTTTTTTTTTTTGGTTATTCGAGACAGTGTTTCTCTGTATAGCCCTGGCTGTCCTGGAACTCACTCTGTAGACCAGGCTGGCCTGGAACTCAGAAATCCGCCTGCCTCTGCCTCCCAAGTGCTGGGATTAAACGCGTGCGCCACCACACCCAGCCTTATATTAAAGTTTTTAGTTAACAAGATCATAAGATCATTTTGCCATTTTTCTTTCCTACCTCCAACCTCTTCCATGCCCAACCCTCCTTAAATTGATGGCCCCTTTCTTTGATTGTTATTGTTATATATATATGCAGAAGTGTATAATATGCCTTACTGCGACCATTTAGAGTCCCTTGTTTATGTAAGATTCCAGAGCTCACTACTTTATTAACATTTATATGCCAACATTTGGACAGCTGTCATGAAATGTACACACTCTTTGATGCATATACTTTACCAAGACTGGATCATGAATAAAGAAAACCTAAACAGACAATTAGGAAAGGAGATTAGATTACTTATAAAATGTCTCAGACAAAGACAAGAACTGAACCTGATTGGCCCCATTACCGAATTATTGCAAACACTTTTAAAGAAATACCAATGCCAAAAATATTGAAAAAGTTGAGAATATTACATATTCACTTCATAAGGCTCGGTGATATTAAACTCAGAAAATAATGTACAATTAAGAAAAATGAAATATAATGTCTCTCATAAGCCCATAGGCAAAATACTTAATAAAATACTTGCAACCCATATAAAACATTTTGAAATTTTTCTTAATGGTCAAGTGAAATTTATCATAGAAATGCACTTGACTCAATAAACTTAGAATTATAAATGGAATAAAATTAACGTGGTATACCAAAAGAATGACAAAATTCATATGATCTTTTCATTGTATGCAGAAAACTGACGGAGTAGGCAGAGTTATTTGACAGAAACTCTCAACATAGTAGATACAGAGCATATGTACCCCAGTCTAACAAATGCTATATGATAACCCAATACCAACATTGGTTAGGTACTATGGTTTGATCCCAGGGCCACATGAATACTAAATTAGCACTGTGTTCAAAATAGCACTGGAAGTTTTGCCCAGAACATTAAAAATACCCAGTTTATAAAGGAGGAAATGAAAGTGTGCTGTTTACAGACTGTTTGATCTTACTGACAGAAAATCCTTTTATTCTAGCTTCCCATCTTGAAATAATAAATGAACTTTGTAAAATGCCAGGGCACAAACATTAAATGATCAGGGTGTTTCTGTATGCTGATAGCAAATCACCTAAAAACCATCAAGAAAAACTGAAATAGATACAAACCACAAAATGAAATAGTAGGAACAACTTAAGTAACAGAACCAAACATTTTTACATCAGTGAAAGAAATTAAAGAATCTACAAATAAAATAGGAAGATAACCAGTGTTCAAGGGCTAGAATGATCAATATTATTGCTGTCTGTACTAACCCAAGTTTTGTACAGCTCAATTAAAAGTTTCAGTGATTCCTCATAATAACAGATAGGCAGCACTGAATTACCTTCCTTTGGATGTGTACTCCGTAGTATGTGCCAAATACAGAAAAACAAAATTAGACCTGAACCTCATTCCCACCAGATTCAATTCAAGAAAATAAAAGACTTCAGTCTCGTATTTAAAATAAAAGGACTCACAAGTTTACCGCTTCCAAAAGGCAACAGAAAAAAGGCAGGTGTCCTGGCACATCCATAATTAGGAGTTTGGGAAACAGAAGAAAGGCAGATGTCCTGGCACACCTGGAATCAAGCATTTGGGAAACAGAGAGGGAAATTATGAAGTTGAGACCAGCCTGGGCAGCAGGGGAGATGGAACCATAAGGTAAAATCACTGGTATTCTTCCAGGTGCGACATCTGGCTAGAATGCCAACATAGGGGCAATAGAAACAAAGTATTTGCCATTACTTTTATTATTTTATAACAAACATGAAAAAGAAACTGTTGGTACCATTGAAGAAACAATATGCAGATGGAACAATAACATGTAAATTTCCATTTACATGGAAATGTTTGCAAACTCCATAAGATGAGGTGATATCTACAGTATCTAAGGAATGCTAACAACTTTATAGCAAAAACTGCCCATTTAAAAAAATTGTCAAAATAGGCATTTCTTAGATGAATTTTAACAGAAATGTTAGAATTGTTCAGCATAATTATTAAAGAATTAAATAAATTATTAAAGAATCAGAGTAGAGTACAATCAATATTACTTCTATTTATAATAGATAAAATGTATTCATTATTGGCAAGGAAATGGAGTAAAAGGACCCTTACAAACTTCTGGTGGAACTGTAAGTAGTATATATCTGTTATGGACAACAGTGTAGGAGCCCCCTAACAATTACAAATAAAACCACCATACTGTCCTACTCTTGTGTACAACTCAGCAAGTCACATCAGCACCGGCATGGCTATATTTATTGCAGCACTAGTCACAGTAGCCAAGATATGAAATCAATCAACTTATTTGTCAGTGGATACATGGATACAGAATATAGTGGGGCAAGAGAGATGGCTCAGAAGTTGAGACCCTTGGCTGCTTTTCAGAGGACCCAGATTTAAGTTCTGCTACCCACAGTTAACATCTGGGTGTAACCCCAGTTTCATGAGATCCAGTGCTCTCTTCTGGCTTACTTGGGTATCAGGTATGCACACTGTGTATAGACCTATATGCAGATCAAACATCTGTGCACATAGAATAAATAAATAAATATTTGAAAAAATGTAAGATCTTCATATATCTTATATTTAATATACATTTATATATAATATATTCAGTGATTTTAAATGCTCAGTGAAATAAGCTAGGCACAGAAAAAAACAAATATTATGTGATTTCAATCATGGGGCATTAACAGCAGTTGATGTTGTACAAGGTGTTGAATGGTGATGTCTGGGTTGTTGCAGGTGCAGAGTATTATGGACTCAGTATATGCAGAATTCCAGGTAGAGGAGTAAGCTACAGAGAGCAATTGCACAACACAACCACTATCGTTAACATACTGTGTTCCTGAAAAATGCTAGAGTGGATGTAAATTATCCTCACCACAAAATTGGTAACTACACGAATTAACTAGCTAGATATAGTCATTCATCAAAGTTTATGTGGTTTATACATGTGTAGAATACATACAATTTCATTTAAAGAATAAAAATAAACATTAAAAGTGGGGCTTGGGAAAATGGCAAATATATAGAAAAGCCATCTGTTTCAGTGCCAGCTGCAGAGTTGGGTATACAAAGAATGGTGGTGGGGAAGGCTTCCCAGAACTGAGTAGTCCTAACATGGAAAGCTTCAAAGTTTTATGTACTGCATCTGAGAGGAGGACATATATCCGAAAAGGGCTTTCCAGTGTTGCAAACTGACGGGCTGATGGCCAGAGACCTTATAGGTACACAAGCTTCATCACTGGATTCTGGGACATACTGACAAGAACAGTTAGTTCTCTGTGCAAATTAGTTCTCAATGCAGGCAACGTTGGCAGACAGCTTGTAGGAGTCCTGTGCCTCTGCCTCTCTTATCCGTGATGGCTTCATTGGTGTAAGCTCTGTACCTCCCAAACCCTCTCTGGGATCATGTTCAGTAGTAATCAGTCAGCACAAATTTGACTCCATGATTTGTTTGTTTGCTTTGGTGTTTTTCTTTTGATGTTTGTCTTAAGAGATAAAGAACATGAGGATGGATGGGTTGGGAAGTGGGGAAAGGTCAGGGAGGGGAGAGAATTTGATACATGGAATTACCAAAGAATAAACTTAAAACATGATACAAAAAACAAAACCAATAAAAACTAGTTTAGTCCATTGTGAGATGCACCAGCATGACTCTGAACCTCCCTAGGTAACACAGAAGGAAAGAGAAGCACATTGTGTTGTCTGACGTGGCCCTTTCCCCATTTAAGTCAAGTCTGTGAAGAGTAGGAATCTAGTAAATATCTTCCTTCTCCCAGCAGCGTTGCCTCAGGTTCTTCATTACAGATGCTGCAGCGTTACCTTATACTTGAGGTTTAAACAAATCTTACAAAAGGGAAGTTTGACTATTTTACTTTGGTAACACTTTGTAATACTGAAAACTTATTTTTAAATACAAAATAAAATAAAATTAGTACAGTGTCTCCTGGGGTCTTTCCCACAGTGTCCCAAATCCTTCCAGGGTTTGTGGCCATGACTGAAGTAGACTCCTGGCCTCATTGAAACTTTTAGCTCTTGTGGGCCAACCTGGAAAATTGCCGAACCTTATTTTGTCTGTTTCTTGGTCTACTCAGTGGTCCGGAGTGCCACTCTCCTGAGCTCTGTAAGCATTTTCTGAGGTGATAGTATGAACTAATCCGAGTCCTGAGTTCTCCTTGCCACTACATGTTCGAGTCAGAGATTGGCCTGGACCAAGCATCCCAAGGACCACTGAGATGACATTTATATGAGAGAAGCTGAGGCCTGCAATCTTAGAAATTAAATGGAAGTAGGAGGATCGGAAGTCTAAGGTCATTCTAAACTGCATAGTAAGTTCTCATAACTAGCCTGAGCTATGAGAGTCTTTTTCTAAATCACACACACACACACACACACACACACACACACACCTAGATAGATAGATAGATAGATAGATAGATAGATAGATAGATAGATAGATAGATAGATAGGTAATTCTTTCCCTTCAGAGACTGGTAGACCCATATTGATGATTTATTTTTGTTTAAATTGTAAATACTCATCTCATGCTTAGGGAGAGCAGAGAGTCCCTGGCATTTTACAATATTCTTTTTGTAATATTTTATATTTTATATTAAAAAGCATGTATGACAGCTAAGCTACAGAAAATGTCAAATGAGAAGTTTAAGACAAGTGTGAAGTTAAAGGGAAATGAGAGAAGCTCCAGAGTGGGAGGGGAAAAAGCCAACTTCCTTCTCTGGAGTTGTTATAGGGCCACAGCAAGAACTGGACAAAGGTTGACATCATTTCTATTGAGATTGGTTTCTTCTCTAGACTGTTATGGGCTGAGCCAATGGAAGGCTAAGGTACTGTGTGCATGTCACCCTGACTCAACAAGAAAGATGATTATGTACAATTCATGTGCTAGGTACCTAGCTGGACCTATCTCTGACTCAGGCTGTGTAAGTTCCAACCTTGGTTGTTTGGTAACTTGACTGACCTTTCACTTCTCCCACCATGCAGGTGGCTCAAGTACTGTTAATTAGACTAAACTGTCTTTGCTCCCATATTTAGGAGTTAGCATGCTCCTAAGAGGTAGCTTTATTTGTTTCTCATTAACTCCTTCTCTGTGCATGGTCTACAGACTTGGGGACTTTCTTAAACACAATCTGTAAAAATTTGTTACAGTTGTAACAAAGAAATAGTGCCCAACATATACTTCTTAGGAGGGGGATCATAAAAGCTGGCTAGCCAGCCTAACTACACTATCCTTGCTTTTTAGAGTTTGTATCTTATCAGATTTGCTCACGTATCATACCTTCATAAAAGAATAAGGGAAATGCATAATTGGGTTGGGTTGGGTAAGGAGCCTATATACAGTTACCCTGGACTTTACCAGAAGAGCATCATGACAATGAGAGTCATCATTGGACCTTGGACTGGGAAAGCATTAGACGTGACAATACATCAGAGTCTATATGATGGGCCTTAAAAGCTTTCCAAAATACTCACAGGAGGAAATGTGGAGACAGAGTGTGGAGTAGAGACTGAAGGAAAATCCATCCATAGACTGCCTCACCTTGGGATCTATCCCATATACAGTCACCAAACCCAGACAGTATTGTGGATGCCAAGTAGTGCTTGCTGACAGGAGGCTGATAGAGCTGTCTCCTGAGAGGCTCTGGCAGAGCCTGACAAGTGCAGAGGCAAATGCTCACAGCTATCCATTGGACAGAGCGTGGGGTTCTCAATGGAGGAGTTAGGGAAAGGACTGAAGGAGCTAAAGGGGTTTGCAATCCCAGAGGAAGAACAACAATATCAACCAACCAGACCCCTCAGAGCTTCCAGGGACTAAACCACCAACCAAAGAGTATACAGAGAGCGACCATGCCTCCAGCTGCATTCCTAGCAGAGATGGCCTTGTCAAGCATCAATGGGAGGAGAGGCCCTTGGTTCTGTGAAGGCTTGGTGCCCTAGTGTAGGGGAATGCCAGGGTGGGGATGTGGGAGTTGGGTGGGTGGAGGAACACCCTCATAGAAGCAGGGGGAAGAAGGATGGGAGAGAGGATTTCTGGAGGGAAAACTAGGAAAGGGAATAACATTTGAAATGTAAACCAAAAATATCCAATAAAAGAAAATAGTCAAAAGTAAATAAGTAAATAGCTTCCCTTGAATCCTTGAGAAGACTTAGTAAAGATATCTCACAAGCTTCCCATCCCTAGCTAGGAAGGTATTGACATTTGGTGGATGCTAGCAGAAGGAATGTCAGTTTTCTTAAGGTGTATTGTCCCCGGTAGGTGGATGGCCCCACACACAGGTGCATGTGAACAGTACAAATTAGACACAGCAGGGGATAAAAATATTTTAGGAAGAATGCTGTAATTACAATGTCAAAAATAAAAGAAGCAAAATTAAGATAACTAGTAAAACCCTATATAAAAGCAAGTAAATATTAAAATTAAACTCTTAAAGAGGACATGAAGTTGAGGGGTCTAGGGCTGGATCTGAGAGGAGTTAGCATGATCTGTTTTCTGTTTTTTGTGTTTCTCTGTTTTATAAACTCAGTGCATTTTAAATAAATTGCCTCCTGGGTAATATTCAAAGAAGTGAAACAGGTTAGCAAAGCTACTAAGGCGAACAGGTTGGAATCAGAGTAGTACTGTGAATGTTGACTCTTACAGTTATTAGCTGGCAAGTAAGTCAACCCCTCTGGGCTCTGTGTCCTGATCAGCACATTAAAAGTAGTATTACCGACTCCCAAAGGTTATTTTGGGTTTTACTATTACATAATACACTTTAATTTTAGAATAGACCTTATATACAGCAGACATTTGATAAATAGCTATTATAATTAAAATTAAATTTTATTCTGTCCTAACTTTGCCCCTATCACTTGGCTGGGCCATCTCTTGCCAGGCCTTCACATATTCTTAATGACTTCACTAATATTAACATAAAAAGTATAACTGAACATTTAGGTGTTCTGAGCTTAAAACTAGCCCCAAACTTTCTACTTTATGGGAGGTGTTTTAAATTCTGTTCAGTTATATAAAAAGATGTCAATAATCAAGATTATGAAGGACACACCCTCTTAAGCTTCAAGAACACTAGTGCCTTTTAGAGACCCCAAACCTTAGGGCATCTACCTTTAGCCCTTTTGAAGGACGTCACTATGATGTAGTAATTGGGTGACTGAGATCTGGTAACAAGATAAAGATGAAAGGCATAAAGGATAATTCATCTGCCATTCATTTCCTTGAGAGACAAGCATACCAATAGTGATGACTTGTTTCTGGCAATGTACAGATCTTCATACAGGAACTGTTTACTTAAAGTCTTAGTTTTTGTTTAAATTGTAAATATCCACTTTATGCTTTAGAGAAATCAAAGAAAACCTCTGGCATTTTGCAATATTCTTTTTATAATGTTTTATATTAAAAAGCATGCATAAGAGTTAAGCTACAGAAAATGAATTCATCAGTAAACTCTAAAATTAAATTTTGAAGCGACAAACTTATTGAGACAAGCTATTGTAAACCTATAGGGATAGTTTTTAATATCACTCATTTTTCTTATGTAATCCTTTTATTAGAATATGTAATCAGAATAAATGTAACTGATTATTAGAGTATGGCAACCTTTAAGCATAAAACAAAATATGTAGAAAGCAATGGCAAACATTAATTCTTATGCTTTTCTCCAATTATTAATAATTAAGTGTAATTTTCTGGATTCAGAGGTCCATAAGGGAATACAGAAAGTTATTTGGCCAATATACCTGAGCCTCTTGGTACGATACTTGATATCTTGATCTTTGGGGGGAGAGCCCACTTTACAGCCGGCTCCAGTTGTACATTTTCCTATGAATAAATTATGTTCTCCATATTCCTAAAAAAAGGTCATGATTGTCTTAATCAAAACATTTTGAAAGTATCTTTGAAATATTAATCAGCTTTAAGGTAAATTATAATTCCTGACATTTTTAAAAGCCTTAAACTTTATCCACTTAAACAGGAAAAAAAAAGTAGATATTGAGTGAAGTGGAAAACTCATGGTATATCACACGCTTTAGAATTTCCTGAAAGCTCCTTCCATACAGAGGGCTCTGATTGAGGGTTGGAAAATGGAGACAAGGCAAAGATTGTCCTCTGGGTTCTCAGGGACAACTGAAGTGGGGATAGAGGCTGTGGGGCACTGCCATTTAGTGAGGAGACAAAGGAAGGGAAATGTAGGGACAGCAGATTGCAGAAGGGAGAAGGCTCAGGAAGGGTTTTCTGCTTGGAATCCCTGAAGTTTTTGATAGTGGGTGTTGACTAGGTGGTTTCATACTGAAGAGAAAACAGGAGCCTGCAGCCCAATGTGGATTTACCTCAGTGTCTTGTAACATTGTTAGAAAGGTGAATAGGGGAACACTTATGACTAGCAACTAAAATGGAAAGTTTTGCTGGGGACACAACCACACTACCATTTTATGCTTTGCTAAGTAAAGTTAAGAACAATGTAATAAGGTTGTGAGTTTTAAGTTACTCAGGCAGAAACATGAGGGGTGGGTGGGAGGAGGGAAGAGGAAAATAAGGCTTAGAGTGTGGGGAAAATGACTTGAAGCCATGGCTCTCAACCTTTCTAATGCTGTGACCTTTTAATGCAGTGGCGACGCCCAACCATGAAATTATTTTTGTCACTACTTTATAACTGTAATTTTGCTACTATTATGAACCATAAAGTAAATATCTGTTATGCAGGATATGTGTATGTGATCTTGTGAAAAGGTCAGTTGACCCCCAAAGGGATCACGACCCACAGTTTGAGAACCGATGATTCAGAAAGTTATTACAGAAATTCTAATAAGAAAGTTTGAGAAAATAACCAGTAAAAGGACATGGCAAAATGACAAATCTGAGAGCATCCGAGCAGGGCATGTACTAAACAGTGGTCACAGTTGACAGAGAGAGAAGACTGAAGGGGGTTAATAGATCCCTTTAGGGTGCTGTCTACTTAGATAACAGAAGCAGGCAGTGCAGCCATGTTGGGAGCCTGTGGACCTGTGGATTGGGGCATGTAGGGAGATGTATACAGAGTTTGGTTTTATGTTTAAGTACCAGATGCAGTTCGGAGAAATCTTTCGGGTGATTGGGTCTATGGAAGGAACCCAGGTAATGTGCAAAAGGAAGAGGTGTAGAAACACCTTGAGGAAATAAATGAGGTGTGGACAAGGCCGAGCATGACAGAATAGGCTGAGGTTGAAAGCATGAAAGAGTTGTTGGTTTTGTTTTTTAAGTGATGACAAAAGAGGATGGCAAGGGAGGAGAGAGGCTTACATAACAGAGGTATGTTAATGGACGCATTTTCACTTCCCTAGTGAAAGCTTGTTTTTCTGGCAGCCAGAAGAGCTGTGACCTGATGGTAAGGAGGAGCAGACTGCCCCACTTCCTTGTCTGCTGGCAGAGATGCTGCAGGAGCAGTCTCTTGGGTGGAAGGAAAAAGTTTCAGGCCAGACAATGAGAGCAGGAAGTGGAGGCCAGAGAGCCCTGCGAAAGCTCAGAATACATCAGGGGGCATGATGGGAAAGAAGTCTGTGAGAGAATGGTACACAAGAGAAAGAACACAAGAGACAAGTACGAAGAAGAGCCAATTGCTTTGCAGGGTTCTTGTTAAGTGGGTTCTCATAGTTATATTTCTTTTTTGTTTTTAATAATTTATTTTTTACTTACTTTACATTCCAATCACAGACCCTTCCCTCCTCTCCTGCCAGACCTGCTCTTACAAATCGCTCCCCTCATTACCACCACTCCTTCTCTGAAAAGAAGGGGAAGCCTTCCTTGGGTACCACCCCACCCTGGGACATATAGTCATAGTAGGACTAGGCACATCCTCTTCCACTGAAGCCAGACAAGGCAGTCTAGTTAGGGGAAGGGAACCCAGTGTCAGGGAACCAAGTCAGAGACAGTCACTACTCCAATTGTTAGGGACCCACATAAAGACCAGGCTGCACATCTGCTGCAAATGTACATAGGTCTAGCCCATGTATGGTCTTTGCTTGCTCCTTCAGTGTCCGTGACCCACCCCCACACTGGGGCACAGGTTAGTTGACTCTGTAGTTCTTCTTGTGGTGTCCTTGAATGTTGTAAAGTCTCCTAGTCTCTGTACCTTTTCCAGTTCTAGGTCTCTGTGTTATTCACCATCTACCACTAATGGAAGATTTTTCTTATGGAGGTTGAAAAATGTATGCATACCCATATCTATGGGTGTAATGATAATTCATTAGGAATCAGTTTAACATTATATTCTTTTTGCAGAATAATAGTAACATGTCCTCTAGGGCCTGTGACCTGTCTAGCCATAGGCTCATGAACTGATAATTTGCTAGGTGTGGATTTAATCTTGTGGGGCAGGACCAAAATGCAGTCAGAAAGAGGGTTGTTATTTCTGTAATGTGTATGCCACTGTTGCATTCTTTCACTATTGCATGTGAGCATGGTTTGTCAGGACAGTGGTTGCTGGAGCTTACAAAGCTCACTCCTGGGAAGCATTTATTATTGCTTTTCCCCTCTGGAAGCACACAGAACATTCTGGCATTATGAAAGCTCACCAGTAGGAATGGAGCTTTTAGGTCAGGACCAGCCTGATATCATGTTCTATAATTCAGGTATGTGGTGTTTTCAGCAATAGGGTTTTACTGTCATATTTCGGAGGGTAACAAAGAATATTAGCAGCAATAGCCTGTAATATTTGGGGGCCTATGGAACCTCAGTAGCCAGAAATTCCAAAACCTATTCCAGACAAGGTGTGTGTGTGGGGGGGGGGGGGCTTTTAGTTGTTCACTTGTGGTGTCAAACAGGGATAGCATCACCCCATTATAGGGTGAATCCATTTTAACTCTTCCATATATAAATAAGTGTGTGTGTGTGTGTGTGTGTGTGTGTGTGTGTGTGTGTGTGTAAGTTTCCACATTAGTAGGATTCCATATGGTTTTTTCTAAAACATCAGTTAGTGTTATTTAACCTTCCCTTCCATACCTTCCCTTCCTCTACTTCAATTTAGCCTTTCTTATTTCTTTATTCTTCTGTAACCATTTATAGTACTTCATTCTCTTCCCCTCCATTGAATTCCCCTTCTCATTGCTTCTCAGTCATTTTCTGTCCTCTGTATGTATTTGAAGTGAAATTTACTTATCTGAATATTCATAGTTGATATCCACATATGAGAAACAACATGTGACATTTTTCTTTCTGGGTCTTTATTTCCTTATTCAAAATGATTATTTTCAGGTCTACCCATTTACCTATGAATCTCATAAATTTCATTTTTCATAACAGCTGAATATTATTCCATTGTTTAAATGTACCACATTTTCATTATCTATTCTTCATTTGATAGATATGTAGGCTGTTTCTATTTTCTAGCTATTGTGAGTAGAGTATCAGTAAATATGAATGATCTGATGTCTCTAAAGTAGAATACAGAGTCCTTTGGGTATATGCCCAAAAGTGATATAGCTGAATTACATGGCAGATCTATTTCTAAATTTCTGAAGAATCTGCACACTGATAATGGATTCACTAATTTCCACTCCTACCAGTAATGGTAGGAATTAGAATTAGTGTTCCTTTATTCACACTCACACCAACCCTTCTGTGGTCATTAGTTCCTTTTGTTTTTTTTGGTTTTATTTTTTGGTTTTTGTTCTTTGTTTTTTGCCATTCTTATTGTAGTAAAATGAATTTTTAAAGTTGTTTTGAGTTAGCTAATGATGTTGAACATTTTTTATAAAGGTTCTCAACCATTTGTAATTTTCTTTTGAGTCTACTTTTTTCTCTGTTCAGTTCCATGCCTAGAGTCTTTTTTTTTTTTTTAAGTTGTTTGACTATTCTAGAAAGTAACCTTCTGTCAGATGTGTAGCTGATGAAGTTTTTGCCAGTGGAGTAGGTTTTCTCTACACTCAGATGATGGTGTCCTTTTCTATACAGAATCTTTTAGTTTTGTGAGGTCCCATTTATTAATTGTTGGTCTTGATGCCTCAGGACACTGAGAAAGGCCTTCACTGTATCAGTGAGTTTAAGAATATTCACGTTCCACTCTATCAAATCTTCTGTTGAGGTATTTAATTCCTATGGAGTTGAGTTTTGTGCATGGTGAGAGCTAAGAATATAGTTTCATTCTTCTACATGGAATGCTGTTTAAACCAAACAATCTGTTGAACATGTTGCTTTTCCCCATTGTGTACTGTTGTACTCCTTGTCAAAATTTAGCTGAACATAGGTGGATAGATATATATCTGAGTCCTAAATTATATTCCATTGTTAATAGCATCAAAATATGAACGAAGTCTTACCAAGAAACTGAAAGACTTATATGATAAAAACTTTATGACACTGAAAAATAAAATTGAAAATGGGGTCAAAAAGATGGAAAGACCTTCCATGCACTTGGATTGGTAGGATTAATATACTGAAAATGGCTATCCTACCTTCTGGAATTTGCAGATTTTAATGCAATCCAAGCAAAATTCCAATGCAATTCTTCACAGAAATTAAAATGCTAATGTTAAATTTGATATGTGCCACGGACTGGGTGGGCTCAGTCGGCCCCCTTCAATCTGTGGAAATCAGAGTCTCAGACAGATGGTCATAGAGTGGGAGAGAAATGGGATGACAGAGGCGACATGAGAGAGTGTGTTGGATCTGAATGTATTGTCCAAACGAACACCAGACTTTTTTATACAGAAGAAAAACAGGAAAAGCCAGGTGGGCCCATCCACCAAGTTACAGTGACACAAAACAAAAAGAATGCATACATCAAAAGATGGTGGGGACCAGGCTGCCTTTTCCACTTGATTAAAAAGATCAGCTTAACACCGGAGCCAGGTGAATGCTCTGATGCAATGCTAGTCTATTGTTAAACCCACCACCAGGGCTTCTTTAGTAAATACCTGATTAAGTTATTCCTCTGGGCCTAGTGAAGAAACCTGTGTTTGAGTGTGACTCAGCTATTGTCCTAAGTAATCACTATGCAAACTAGCCCAGAGCTTTTCTAGCTCTGTTCTTTGTAATACCTGATTATTTTCACTGTCTCTACTAGAAGTGAATTTGAATGTTACTGAATAGGTAACACTCTTACTGAATTCCAAGCTCACTGTCAGCTTCAAGGATTTTCTAGGAACCATTGGAACACTGGTGGAGGCTTAGCTATATGTCAAAAATCAATCTTTAAAGGCACTTATAATAAAACAATACTGAAAGAGAGCACATGTATTCATACACCAGACTAAAGCGGGGACAGGGTTTGAGTATACGGGCTATGGGAATGCCAAGGTTCCAGGAGGCATAGTTTCCTTGAAGCTCTTTGCCTCGTGAGTGCTTACAGTCCTGTCAAGCAGACTGCACTGGAGTGGGCATAGCAGATATGGTAACAGAAAAGATCCGCAATAACCTTAACAATCCTAAAAAATGAAATAATGGCTGGGTGTATCACCATCCTAGACTTCAAGTTATACTACACAGCTATAATAATAAAAACAGCATGGTAGTAGCATAACGGCAGACACATTGACCAGTGATTTAGAGAATGTTGTTGTTCTGGGGAAAATATTAGATTCAGATAACTACCTTGATTAGAGCATTTTAGCTCCATTTCACCAAGGCTTCCTAGGGAACTCAGTCACTATTATCTGACCTTTGCCACAAATGTAACATATTTTTAAAATCATCCTGGCTTTCTGTTTTACCTCACATTGTGATTGTGAGATTTGTCATAAGTCCCTTATAGAAACCCAAACACTGAAGCAGAGTGGCTCGTGTTTGTGGTCCTAACACTGAGGAAGCCTAGTCAAAACAGAAAAAGGTAAAAAGAAACAAAGTCAAATCATGCCACTGAAAAGAATGCAATCCTTTAATAATCCTGTTTCTAGCATAAAAATTTTAACTACTGTTTGGGAGTTAGCATAATTTCTTACATTACCCATGTCTATATAATTTTATATGCACAAAATAAATGTATGAATATAGTTCATGAGTCCATATGCATACAGGTAATTAACATACCATAAATATTTATTCAAATAGTCATTTCACCCAGTAGTCCTGATTCATAATCCTGTATACTGTCCATCTCACATACTGTCCATCTCACAGACTTAGACCCTGAGATCGTTTTGCCAGGCAATTGATCTAAGACATGACTTTTACTGGCTATGGACTGTCCATTTTATGATTATGAAATTATTTAACACTCTCCATATTCAAATTTTGTCTCTAATTTGTATTATATTTGCTTTAGAGTTTAAAAGAACAGCCATTCATTTGAACTGCATTATGTCATATTCAAGAAATCAATTAATATCTAGTTAAGAGTAGGGTCTCACTGTAAGTGATATCTAAGTAGGCTTTGCTAGCTAGGTCTGTCTTCAGTTTGCACCTTTGAAAATTGTCTTAACAGTGTTAATATATTAGTTCCCTTCAGTGTGGTTGCCTCTATGGGCTTAACTGCTGGCCTCTGTTGACTGCTTCTAAGAAGATGAGATACATTGCTACAGAGTAGATGCTCTGGAATCAAACTAAACTAGGACAGAGCACGGATCCTGCAGCTAGCTGAATGACAAAAATCAGAATTTCAGAGGTAAAATGGTATGAATAGGACCTCCATAAAAAAATAGATGAAGAAACCAAAGTATTCCATAACAAAACCAAAATTATACAATATCTCTCCACAAATCTAGCTCTACAAAGGATATCCAACACAAGGAGGGAAACCACAATCTAGAAAAAGCAAGAAAGTAATCTTCTTTTAACAAACCCAAAGGAATATAGTCACACAAACATAATTCCACCTCTAACAACAAAAAATAACAGGAAGCAACAATTACTTTTCCTTAATATCTCTTAACATCGATGGACTCAATTCCCCAATAAAAAGACATAGACTAACAGGCTGGATACATAAACAAGTCCCAGCATTTTGCTATGTACAACAAACACACCTCAGTGACAAAGACAGAAACTACCTCAGAGTAAAAGGCTAGAAAACAATTTTCTAAGCAAATGGTCCCAAGAAACAAGCTGAAGAAGCCATTCTAATACTGAATAAAATCAACGTTCAACCAAAAGTTATCAAAAAAGATAAGGAAGGACCCTTCATACTTATAAATGGAGAAATCTACCAAGATGAACTCTTAGTTCTGAACATCTATGCTCCAAATGCAAGGGCACTTACCTTCATTAAAGAAACTTTACTAAATCTTAAAGCACACATTGCACCTCACACAATAATAGTGGGAGACTTTAACATCCCACTCTCATCAATGGACAGATCTTAGAAACAAACTAAATGGAGACAGAGTGAAATTAATGGAAGTTATGGACCAAATGGATTTAACAGGTATCTATAGAACATTTCATTTTAAAACAAAAGAATATGCTTTCTTCTCAGTACCTCATGGCACCTTCTCCAAAATAAACCATATAAGTAGTCACAAAACAGACCTCAACATATACAAGAAGATTGATGCGTAATCTCATGCATCCTATCAGATCACCACAGACTAAGAACTAAGGCATGTCTTCAATATCAACAAAAACAACAGAAAGCCCACATACACATGGAAGCTGAACAACATTCTACTCAATGATAATTTGGTCAAGGAAGAACTAAAGAAAGAAATTAACGGCTTTTCAGAGTTTAATGAAAATGAAGGCACAACATATGGGAACTTATGGGACACAATGAAAGCAGTGGTAAGAAGAAAATCCATAGCTCTGAGTGCCTCCAAAAAGAAATTGAAGAGAGCTTACACTAGCAGCTTAACAGCACACCTGAAAGCTCTAGAACATATACCCAGAAGATGCTCCAACATGTAATAAGGACACATGAATATGTTCATAGCAGCCATATTTATAATAGCCAGAAGCTGGAAAGAACCCAGATGTCCCTCAACAGGGGAATGGATACAGAAAATGTGGTACATTTACACAATGGAGTACTACTTAGCTATTAAAAACACTGACTTCACAAAATTCACAGGCAAATGGATGGATCTAGAAAACATCCTGAGTGAGGTAACTCAGTCACAAAAGAATGCACATGGTATGTACTCACTGATAAGTGGATATTAGGCAAAGAGCATGGAATACCCACGATACAACTCATAGAGCACATGAAGCTCAAGAGGGAGGAAAACCATAGAGTGGATGCTCCAGTTCTACTTAGAAGAGGGAACAAAATAATCAAGGAAAGTAGAGGGTAGGAGAGACTTGTGAGGAAGTTTGGAGGGGGAGATGAAAAGAGGTGCAGAATCAGGTATGGGAGGAGATGGAGAAGATGTACAGAGAGGTCAGGAAATTGAACAGAGGTGTGTAGCAATGGGAGATGGGGAACTGGGAGTAGCAACCAGAAAGTCCCAGATGCCAGGAAAGTAGGAGCCTCCCAGGACCCCATGGGTATGACATTAGCTGGGATACTTTACAAAGAGGAGGAAGATACTATATCCAGAGGTTAGGCATGGACCTCCGGTTTAGGTATGGGGCCACCCACTTATCTCCAAAGCTTTAACCAGAATTGCTCCTGTCTAAAGGAAATACAGGGACAAAGAGTGGAACAGAGACTGAAGGAAAGGCCATCTAGAAACTGCCCAACCTGGGATCCCACATGCAGACACCAAACCCAGACACTATTGCTGATGCCAAGAAATACTTGCTGACAGGAGCCTAATACAGCTGTCTCCTGAGAGACTCTGCCAGATTCTGACCAATACAGATGTGGATGCTCACAGCCAACCTTCAGACTGAGCACAGGGACCCCAATGGAGAAGTTAGTGGAGGGACTAAAGGAGCTGAAGGAGCCCTAGAATCAGTGAGGGGGAGGTTTTTGGTCCTGTGGAGGCTTGATGCCCCAGTGTAGAAGAATGCTAGGGCAGTGAGGCAGGAGTAAGTGAGTGGGTGGAAGAGCATCCTTATAGAAGCAGGGTAAAGGGAGATGGGTTGTGGGTTTGCAGAGGGGAAACCAGGAAAGGGGATAACATTTGAAATGTAAACAAATAAAATATCCAATTAAAAAAATTAAAAACACACACACAATAGTATGAGGCCTGTATTCATTCCAAAGAGTAAGTACCACCCACTTCTACTCTTCTCTGTTTCCTGGCTCAGTCTCTCCTCTCCACAGTGCATTATGGGATGAGCAGATCTCAATTGCCCTCTTCTGCTGTAGTGCACACTAAATGCTGACTGTGTCGGTGACCTAGTAGGAAAAACCATATAGAAACTGTATCCCATTGATTTCATACAGACCTGTTTAAACATATACAGGAATAGCAGCTTTATCTCTGGTTGTTACAGATCACAAATCATTTCCCAGATCACATATCACTATGCTTCTGTCCACAGGCTACTTAGGTAGAATAAATCTTACTTACTTATTGTATCATTTTACAAATCCCTGACAACAGTACGTTTTACCCATTAAGTTTCAGAATATTGTAAATAATTTATGTGTCATTTAGAGCATTTTCTTTTCTGGGGGTGGGGGGGGAAGGTCTCACTTAGACACAATGAATTTATTGGCTTGTCTGTCCCTTCTGTTTATCCCTAAAAACACTGTTATCTGAGTAAATGTTGTAAACATATGTTTTAAATAGCAGTTTCTCTTGAGCCTTTTATAGGTGATTACTATTTGGAGAGGAAGACCATCCAAATGAGGACAAAGGCAGTTTATTCAGAGATTTTATAGCTGAGGTTTCACCCTTCCCCCTCCTATCTTTCACCTAAGTTCCCCCACCACCACCCTCTACTTCCCTTGATTATTTTGTTCCCCCTTCTAAGTAGGACTGGAGCATCCACTCTATGGTCTTCCTCTATGGTCTTCCTACCTCTTGAGCTTCATGTGCTCTGTGAGTTGTATCATGGGTGTTCCACACTTTTTGCCTAATATCCACTTATCAGTGAGTACATACCATGTGTGCTCTTTAGTGATTGAGTTACCTCACTCAGGATGCTTAGCAGATGCTCAGAGGCAGGCAGATGTATAGGGAAGCAGAGGAGTCAGAGGAGGCTACAGGTGCACCTTGACCGTATGCTGTTGGCGTTGGTTCCAAAAGACCCAAGTTTTGTTTTTAACATCCACATTGAGCAGCTCAGAACTGCTTGTAATTCTAGTTCCAAAGGATCTAGCGCCTTCTTGCCCACTTGGGCACTTGAACACACGTGGCATATATACTTACAGGCACGTACGTTTTCACATAAGTAAAATTAAAACTAGATCTTTAAAAATATGTTTCTACTCTTTTATCCTGCAAATATACTTTTTAGGAATATCTTAGTAAATGTTAGTGATGGTGTCACATAAAATAAAATAACAGAAATTGATGTCTAGTATTACCTAAGAGTACTCCTTATTTGTTCTGAAGAACTCTGATCTCTGCTGGACAAAAAAAGTTATCTCTATCTGCTGACCAGCACAGCAAATATGGTATTGAAAAATGTGGGACTTTGGTCTTAGTCTTTTACAAGAGTCTCAGAAGGAAGGAAATTGGTCTTTTGGCCCTGTTGATGCAGAATAGCACACAAAGCCCGTCAGATATTATCATTCTATGCCCACACATTGCTGTCAGCAGCTATTGTCCCAGAGCGTTGCTTTCAATGGCTCTCTGCCTTCAGAAAATGGTTTTCCCACATCTCGTGCATGCACACATTGATCTGAGTAAAGGACACAAATGGGTCATAGGGGAAATGGGGAGCATGATACACTGGTGACTCCAAAACACAATGAGATTGATTACATTGCTTTTCAATTACAAACAGGTCAAAAACACAATATATAAGCAAAATGAGTACATATTTATAAATGATCTCAAATGACATTGTTGACTTGGTGAGAAAGAGGTTGGGTACAAGGTGATTTGTAAAGACAAGCTTCAAGCAGCATGTCTCATGGCCGTCATTCCCACATGTGGTCATGTGATACAAATACAATGAGGAAGATATATCTGTTCTTTCTTCTGTTATAGATAAGGGGGCATAAACAATGGAGTCATTTATCTAGGGTCACTCACCTAATAATGATGGAAAAAAACTTGAACCCAGGAATCTTGGCCCTGTAAGTCCTATTGACAGTGAAAGAAAGGTCATGGAAATATGTCAGGTCATTGGGTATCATGTGCACATAGGCTATCATGTGCAGTGTACTGTTCCCTACCTGGACATGGACCCTATGTTAGACTCTCAACTTTTTAGAGGACAACACAAAATTGTTTCGTGGTATCCCTAAGATGGCATGCTCATTGCTGTACACAAGCACAACTGCTTATGACTTTAAGAATCAGAAAACATTGCCCCTACCTGTGTTGTCAAAATGGTATGTAATAGATAACGAACTGTGGTAGTTCTCTTTGACATAGGTTAGTGGGATCTAAATGACTTACTGGTATTAGATTTGCCTAAGTGATTTCCATTGTAATTTTGGTGTTTTTATACTACTCAAGATTACACTACTTAGTTAAAATAATTTGTAAGACTTATTGACCAGAAGACAAAGCTAAGTTTGTTATTGATCTCAGCAAGTATCATCTCTGTCTTCAGAAACTTCCCATAAAGTGTCATATACACCGAAATCTTTTCTCACATCAGTGTTGCCTTTAGTAAGTATTACATCTGAGTAGTGATCTCTGTCATATTACTTACAGGACATAAGTTACTAAAAGGACACATTGTTTTAATCAAATACCCAGTGAGATTAGAGAAATTGTTAAATCACCTATTCTTTAAATTTCCTGCCTTCTTCCTTTTTATCACATTCAAAAGAAAGTAAAAATAGTCAGGGGGAATTAGATTAGCAAAACCACAAGACAGCCAGTGGTACTAATGCCCTGGCTCTGTGCTGGGTAATGTGCAGCACCCACTCATTTTACATTGCCCTTCTCACACTCCAGAAATGACTATCCAAAAACTAGCATCTATCCTCCTCCATTTGAACCTGCTGTGCTTTCCTGCCACTGTGTCCCTTAAAATTTAATATGAATTTTAAATCTACAGTTTACTGGAAATAGACTTTTTAATCATGAAAATAAAACTTAAATTAATTAATGTCTATCATCAAAGCACTTGAAAAGCTGAGCAGGAAGATTGTCACAAGTACAAGGCCAGCCTGGAATACATAGTGAGGTTAAGGCAAGCCTAAGCCATAATGGGAGATCGATCATGTCTTAAAACAATAGAAGTAATAAAAAAAATTCAGTTAAAATTACATTGTATTGTTTAAGCAACCTACATAGGTGTCTTAGTTGGGGTTTGTATTGCTGTGTGAGACACCATGACCAAGGCTACACTTATAAAGGACAACATTTAGTTGGGGCTAGCTAACATGTTCAGAGGTTTAGTCCATTACTGTCAAGGCAGGAAACATGGCAGTGTCCATATAAACATGGTGCGGAAGAAGGAGCCAAGAGTTCTATATCTTATTCTGAAAACAGCCAGAAGACTCCCTCTGGCCAAACTTAAGCATATATATGAAACCTCAAAGCCCATCCCCACAGAACACCCCCTCCAACAAGACCACACCTAGTTCAACAAGGCCACACCTCCTATTAGCACCACTCTCTGGGCTAAGCATATTCAAACACAGGAGTCTATGGAGGCCAAACCTATTCAAACCAATATAGTAGGCAACACTAATTTTTAGAAACACAATGACATTGATTTATTTTATAGCTCTCATATAGAAAATTTATTTTAGCATCAAGTAATTTACTTGAATTAAGAATCTTAGCCAGAGCTGGATGTGATGGCACACGCCTTTAATCCCAGCACTCGGGATGCAGAGGCAGGCAAATTTCTGAGTTCGAGGCCAGTCTGGTTTACAAAGTGAATTTCAGGACAGCTAGGGCTACACAGAGAGACCTGTCTCAAAAAACCAAAAAAAAAAAAAAAAAAAAAAAAAAAAAAGAATCTTAGCCAAAGTTCCTCAACACTTCTATGTGAGAGACAGGTGCTTCTTATCTTCCCTTTACTACTCTTTGTTTTCTCCCTAGGCCCATTTGTGGTTTATGGTTGATACCTCTACCAACTGGAAAATTCCCACAGACATGTCTTTCTGTAGAAGCTGATACTTCAAATATTTCATTCCCCTGGGTCCCAATCAATATAAGACTAGAGTGTTCATATGATGGACATGAAGTAGCATTGAAAACATTGTATTTGATAGACTAGGTCATAAGTGCTGGCTCTGAGATTTCTATTTCTGGGATGCTAAAGAAGTATCTGCCTAACAAGTAGTTTGCTGGCAAAAGGTTGAGATAGAACTTTAAAGTGTCAATGAGGTACTCTTTGTCATCTTAGTAGAGGACACCCATGTACAATTTGTTAGAACTTGTTAGGCATTTGTGAATTATCTCTATGCGATTTACACTACATCAGTGTGCAATAAACATCTCTCTGGGGTCAATATCTTCTCCTAATTCCTAGATTTGATGATATCCATGGTACAAATGCACCTCTCACGAAGCCTGATTTCAAATTACTAATGTAAAGTCACAGCTTGAGAAGTTTGGAGGAGACATCTGTATTTGCTGCTTCCAGTTCACCATTAGACAAGCATCAGATGTAATTAAATTAAATTAGATTGACATGTGATAAACATGATAACTGCAGATTTTGCATGATTTATCCCTTCTTAAATTTTAGGTAGTAGCCATAAAATAAAATAGAATTGACAAATGGCTTCACAAAGACAAGAAACAAAACTAACATTTTAAAAAAGGTAAAATAATTCATATTCAGATATACAATTGGAATTTTCATAATCCTGGTTTATGATAAGACATCATCATCAATTGACACTTTTATTTTAGGACATTTTACTCATGTCTCTCTGCTCAGCCCAAGAACTGAAACATTCTTAGTCACGTGTATTTCATACTTCATTTCAGGTTGAATCATACACATGGGTACGGTTAATACATTGCTTCCTTTTATTTTTGTACTTTACATACACAGCTTGGGTCCAGGATTAGTTGGACTCGGTTTTGGTTACTATGATTTGACTGCGCCACTGTTTTGGAAAATAGTCTCTTCATTTCCTGCATGACTTTACAGACCCGTTGCTGATGATGATGATTTCTCTGTGTTGTAGCAGGCTTGTTGTGCTTTTATTGAATTTGTCTTTCACAACTTGATGGACCGTAAAAGATCACAGCATCTTTTTTTTTTCTATCATTCACATTATTTGGCAACCAACAATATAGGTCAAAAGACAATGCTGTAATATTTGTCAGTGTCACACAGAAAATAGTGCTGGAGGATTCTGCGGTAGGTACCAGGAAAAGATTCCTAATAAACAACGCAGACTTAAGGGCAACACTGAGTTCTTGTTTGAAGCTCAGATGGGCTCCAAGGCTGCTGTAAGTAGCACAATTATAGTATGCAAGCACCTCCTTTTCTAGATATCATGATACTATATGATTGGACGGAATAAGTATTACTAAGCCAATGAGCCTAGACTATTGCAGAAAACAGCAAGAAACATTTGAGTCCTCATCAAAGAGACTGTTGTTCACTCTTCATAATTACCTTATAAAATTCTCCTCCCCTGATTTTCCTGAACTATAAGAAAAGATATAAGAAATCCTATCTAATGTAACTTTTTAAAAAAATGTGCTGTTTTAATTAATCTTTCAATAACTATTAATTTTAAAATGACCACCAATTTTATCTCTATTTTCAGTTTTCCGCATTGTTTCTGTTAGACTTGAAAGGTGAGGGGCCTAAACTTCAAGCCGCCCCCTTGCTGTTGGCTCGTTGTTATTTCAGTAATTTATGATTTTAGTTTGTATGTTATTTTGTGTTTTTTCTACACAACAATCAAAGGACCATAGTGTTATTTATATGTTGAGTTCAAACCACAGTAGCAGTGTTCAGTGTATCTTCAGCCAGCCAGATTAAAACTTAGGAAGCAATGGAATATCCACTCAAGCCTTTATTCCCTGTTTTGATACTCACAATGTTTCAATTTGAGGCACCTCCTGCTCCCAACATACATAAAGTAGAGGACTTCCGGGTCTGTGTTCATTCAAAGATGATGTACCTAACCTTCAAGAGACTGGAAGCCCCAGGGATTTTAGAGGTCAGATGGGGTGGGGGGGTGGGCATCCACCTGGAGGTGGGTGGGGTGGGGAGATGTGGAATGTTCAGCAGTTAGAAGGTGGATGGGGAGGGGTGGGGAATGGAATATGGAGTGTAAAAAATGAATTACACATAAAGTAAAATAAAATTAAGAAGATTTCTAAACATCTTACAGAGAATTTGTGTAGGGGAACATGAGCCTCTTTGTGTATCCTCCACCGACATTTCTGTATTGACATCTTTGATCCAGCCATCTAAGTGAATCTTTAAATTCTAAAATTATAGTACCTCTTGTACATGTAAAAAACATATCAAAGATTTAGAAGTTTACCCTTTAGATACTGGCTAATTGAGGGCTAGAAACATAGCTCATTGAGTAAGAATACTTCCTGTGAAGGAAAGACCATCCAGAGACTGCCCCACCCGGGGATCCATCCCATATACAACCACCAAACCCAGGCACTATTGCATATGCCAGAAAGATTTTGCTGACAGGGCCCTGACATAGCTCTCTCTTGTGAGGCTATGCCAATGCCTGGCAAATACAGAAGTGGATGCTCATTGTCATCTATTGGATGGAACACAGGGCCCCTAAAGAAAGAGGTAGAGAAAATACCCATGGAACTAAAGGGGTCTGCAACCCTATTGGAGGAACAACAATATGAACTAACCAGTACCCCCCAGAGCTGTGTCTCTAGTTGCTTATGTAGCAGAGGATGGCCTAGTCATCAATGGGAGGAGAAGCCCTTGGTCTTGCGAAGATCATATGCCCCAGTACAGGGGAATGCCAGGGCCAGGAATCAGGAGTGGGTGGGCTGGGGAACAGGGCAGGGGAGGGTATGGGGTCTTTGGGGATAGCATTTGAAATGTAAATGAAGAAAATATCTAATAAAAAAAAAGAATACTTCCTGTGGAAACAAGAGGACCCACATTCAGATCACAGCACTTATGCAAAAGCCAGAACTGCTACACATGCCAAGAACCCCAACACGGAACACAGAGGAGGCTGAGACAGGCACAACCCTAGAGCTTGCTAACCAGTCATTGACCTAAGAAGGTGCACCCCAGCTTCACTGTGGTAGCCAGTCTCAAAACTGTATGTAGGAAATAGTAGAGGAAGATACAGTGTTCCTGGTCTCTTCATGGTCTTCCATGGGCTCACATACCTGCATACATGACTATATAACACAAACACACACACACACACACACACACACACACACACACACACACACACACACACACAGTGGGGGGGGGGAGGAGAAACTGTTTGAATTACAGAAAGAACAAATGTGTTCCTATCCATAGCAGAATTTACTATAGCTGTTGCTCATTTTTCTGCAAATTCTGCTGCCAAAAACTCAGTCCAGCTCCTGTCATCTCATTTTTGGACCACAGAAAAGGAGTCTTTGAGAAGGTGGACTGCTTGTCATTCCTCTTAGCTTCTGTCAGACACTTGTAGAGCTGCCAGCTCTTCCTTAAACCTCCTTCCTCCAACGTTCCCTCATCAAGCGACCCTTCATTAACTGATCTGTACATAACACAGCATCACCGTTCTCTTCTGCGGGAACTGCCAGCTCACGTTCATGTTACCTCTCAGTACTCGCTGTAACAGCTCTGCCACGCAATACACACCTGTCTGCAGCACTTCCTGTCCAGTCTTGTCTATGCCTTTCTTGTCCTGTGTTCTTTGCCTTCTCACTGCCCTGTAACTTCCCTCCATGAATGGTTGCAGCAATCCCATGGAAAGCCAGATTTGCTGTATCTTTCTCTACTCGTTTTTAAAGTTTTTTTTATTTTTTTATTTTTTTACGTCTATACTATTTTATGCTGTCTTAGTTTATGTATTCCCCACTTAAACTGATCACATTTTTTTTCTGTCATAATTTTAAAGGGGTAATATGTGATGCTTTTATTCTCCCTAAAATTTCCTATGATGGGTTGTCATGCCAGCTGCAGCCCACATGTGGCAAATTTGATGTACCTATTCCATGTCTCTTCGTGACTTGTAAAGCACTGCAGTGTCCTTTTAAGTGTTCCTGTATGTTCAGGTAAAAACCTGGAAAAGGTCTGTTTCATCTGTAATGAAAGCATAAGTAATTGTCAGGATCCCTCACTGAGGTCCAGGGTGTTTGTCTGAGATGAACTGTGATTCAAATTAGCCCTACTGTGCTGATCTATGCAGTGCAGCCTTTGGGACAGCGGTTCTCAACCTTCCTAATGTTATAACCAACCCTTCAATACATGTTGCAGTGACCCCCAACCATAGAATTATTTTTGTTGCCATTTTATAACTGTAATTTTTGTTACTGTTATGAATTGTAAGTATCTGATATGCAGGATACATGATCTGTTCAATTCCCAAAGGGGTCACAGCCCACAGGTTGAAAACCAGTGCTTTAGAGACTGTGATTGGCCCCTAGACCATTCCTGACTTTATTTTCAAACCTCAACATTTATTTTTTGAGTTAGGCTGGCTTTCCTGTGAAATGTCCCAGGTACTGGCATATATATGAAGTAATGACCTACTAGATAAAAATTGAATTTACAGCACAGAGGCAGCCACCATTTTCATTTATTGTAGTCATTGCTACAGGAAACACTGTAGGCATTTATTGCCTGGCTAAAATCCATGGGTAAAATAAAGTCTGTACATAGTTATTGCTTAAGAATTACACCCTCTCTCCTCACTTCTCAGTGCACCACAAAACAAAAAACTGCTCACTCTTTCTTATTAGGATATGGAAGGATTTATATATTTCATAGCAAGACACAAGGAGTTGTGAATGTCCTTAGAATAAATGAGTAAACCACTGAGATTTCCATATCTGCATTTATAATGCTTTCAGATAGTGGTGCTGCTGGTGCCCTATCGGATGGGATGAAGTTAAACGCAGAGCTTCAGCAATGTCAGACTCCACATGAAAAAGCATGGCTGGTCATTGTCCTCATCCCTTCAGTTGTAGGGAGGGGAAAAGGAACTCAGATGAATAGTGCAATGCTCCCTTATCTGTGCACCCATCCCCACAGTGAAAGAGTTGCCAAGTATTCTCCTAGGTGACATTGGATCTGTGTGCCTAAGACCCTAGAAAGGTTGTTCTTGTAACTCTTACATCAGCTCTGCAAAGGAGACCATTCGACTCCTACAGTTCTAGAAGGTAGATTGACATTATTCTAATTGTGCTGATGGCTAAATGGACTCAGATATTAAGTAATTTGCCTAAGATCAATCCATCAAGTAAGAAAACAAGGAACTTAGTTTTGCCTTTCTGAAGCAATATACTTCTAAATATTTAAAGCATTTATTTCTATTTCTTACCACTAATGATTTGGTGGTTTTCTTTTTTCTTCTCCAAATTAGATTTTTATTTACTGAGGAAAGCATATAATTCCAAAATTCTTTTCTTATACTACAAATGCATGTTATAGCAAATTTATATTTACTTATTTTTAATTTTGATGAATATAAACATGCTATTAAGTTTTGACCATAAAATAACTGAGGCATTTTTTATTTACTTTTTCTACTATGATATCAGCTTATATCTACATGTTTACATTGCAACCTCCAGGAAGCTGAGGCAGAAGGATTACTATGTGTTTGAGACTATATCTTGGGCATATTGCAAGTCAAGACCAGCCTGAGCTATGTAACCAAAACATAGCTCTGTCTCAAAACATTTTTAAAAAGGAAAAACAAGCAACCTGTAAACTTCTTTTAAGACAATTATACTACCATGCCTGGTGATATTCAGTATTTTTAAAAGTTCATTTAAGGGCTGAAGATATGGCTCAGCAGTTAGGAGCACTGACTGTTCTTCCAGAGGTCCTAAGTTCAAATCTCAGCAGCCACATGGTGGCTCACAACCATCTGTAACGAGATCTGATGCCCTCTTGTGGTGTGTCTAAAGACAGCTACAGTGTACTTTTTTTTTCTCTTTATTAGATATTTTCTTCATTTACATTTCACATGTTATCCAGAAATTTTCCCTTACCCTCCCGCGTCCCCGCCCTGCTCCCCTACCCACCCCCTCCCACGTAATGGCCCTGGCATTCCCCTGTACTGGGGCATATAGAGTCTGTATGACCAA